>JACEII010000027.1:1589311-1669202 GCA_014332785.1 Antheraea mylitta | reverse complement strand
AACCTGAGACCATCACCTGAAAAGGTTTATTGAGTCTTCCTGAGAGTCTTAAGTCTAAAACATTACACATTAAAAATATGTTTATCATACGGTCGCAGTACCAGAAGGCAAATTATTATAACAGACAAAACATAAAGCTATTTTAAAATAAAAAAAGTAATTGGGGCGCTTATTTATATGTATAGTATATACTGTTAGGATTTTTCTTTAAACATTTATTGATCACTGGCCAATTTAGATAAACTGTTAAGAATCAATTGTAACAATGAATCACTTTTTTAAATAACCGACACGAGTTCGGACTGAGCTACTGCATACTACGACGCCCACCGAAATAGTGTGGCAACACGACAAATGCCGCCCCTTATATGGGCCGCTCGCAGTATAACTACCCGACATTAAAACATAACATCGACCAATGGTGTCTCAGGTCATTAGTAACACCTCCGATATAGTCTATAGTAAGTCATTAGTAGTACGGAGAGGGGCTAAAAACACATACAACAAGGATGTAACTTAAATGTGGCTGCGCTTTGCAACTTTGTGTGAAAACAATTATTGCAATTAATTGATTAAGATTGAATAAACATTTCAATCATTGTTGGAAATATCTGTGTGTTTATTTATGCACGCATCACTGCTAAATTAAAGGTTTATGATGAAATCATAAAGCACATTATCGAGTAATATTTAGTTTTTGTTTCATTAAAATCGGCTTATATATCAAAGGTTTGTACGCATCACTCAAAAGCTACTGGATGGAAAGCGATCACATTTTTGATGTTAAACATTGAAGTGTGTGAGATGTGACAACGCGATTCCATGCGAAAGCGACTGTGCGTAATCTCTCTTACCGCACTGAGCTCGCATACCTAAAGTGTAATTAGAGAATTTGAGATCCGTCTGATTCGAACAAAATCAATGTTTCACATCTGCCGGACGTCCCGTGATGTCTTAATTTTTTTCTAATTTGGTTCTTGTCTTAAATATTCACGATATCTTATCATAAATTAATATACATCTATTAAAGTTTTACGAAACTACGATTTTTATAAGCACTACCCGTGGAAGAATGACTGAAGTGGTGCAAGCGGTTGGCTGTTCATACGCAGGAGTGAGGAGGTAATTGGATAAGTTTGTTTACATATACATTTTGTAGGCTAGTATATTTTTGCATTTAGTTTTTTCTCTCTTTTGGTAGACTACAGATACACAGTAAATATGGCTGATAATCTGATTCGTAGGGTTTTGATGTGTTCAATGAAAGAAAACATGAAAACATAGTACGGTGGTAAGGCTTCTCTCACCGCACAAATATCGTACCATTATCAAGTTAAAACTCTGTCTCCAAGGATCTATTGGTTTATTCTAACTAGTGGGCGCCCAGTGGTCGACATTCGACCATAGTTAATTTATTTTTTAAAGTTTGAACTTTATTACAGTTCTTTTGTCAAAGGGTATAACTTCTATAATCAAAGGTTTTCATCATGGCTACTCAGTTAATTATCATTTGCCATGATCTTTATTATATAATCATTTAAATTTTTTTTATGTGTAAATGAAAATGAAAATTAATTATATATTGGAAACAAAAACCACGTGGTAAAGCTCAAATTTTAACCAAACATAACTTTACGAAAATAAAGAAATTTATCGCAACACATGACACAATTTTCAATTAATTTTACACGACATCATGACTGGTAGTATTTGTGGGATTATATTTTATTAAATGTAGTCTGTTCATTATGAGAAATAGTGATATACCCAATATCATCTTTTGGAAAAGTAATGGATAGTAGAATCTGTATATGTTGTGTAAAATTCGAACAGTAGTGTGAGTTATGTATATTTTAATTATTTTTTATTTTTATAGGAAGTTCATATTTTCATCCCTTTATTATCACCCCTTATGGTTGAAACCTTTTTTTTATTTGAAGAACATCGTCTCAAATTATCGGTAATTTCAATAAAATTATTGACCTCGCTTCGAAGTAGACGAAAATACGTAGACACGAATTGGGTGAAAATCATATAAACGATATTTCACCCCCTTATGTTAACGAAGTTGTAAGCTTGAACAAATCTCGTATAGAGCACGATTGTTGCGACTGAACCTTGCAACATGATACCTCGCGGGCATAGGCATCCACAGTTCGGCCCTTGTCGCAGATATGCTCAGTTCTCTTAACACGATATTTATGTATATAGATAGTCGTTTATATTAACTTCAGAGCCCTTTAAATACGAGAAATACAGAGCCATTTCATTTACAAATTGTAATTTTACACAACTGATGACTTTATGAAATATGGGTGTATTAAAAAAACATTGACGTGAAAGTTGATGAATAGAATAAGATTAGTTTTCCAAGTAAGAGTAATCTAAATTGGTACCCATGTAGTCACAGGATTACAAATAAATATTTTACCATTTTTCAAAACTGAACCGAGGAATGAATACTCGGGATTATTCAAAATCAGTATGTTATATAAAATAGGCCGTGTCATATACAGAAGTTTGAGAAGACAGTGAGTCGCGTTCGAGCAATTTGCAGTTCGCAGCCAACGTTCAATGAATCGTAATGTAGGAAACGGAAGCGCTTGCAGTGCAACCTTCAAATAGACCTGACGCTGTTTAGTAAATTGATAATAAATATTTTATTGACAAATCACTTGCATTATAACATGTTGTTTTATATCATAGGAGGCAAACGAACAGGTGGGTCACCTGATGTTAAGTGATCACCACCGTCCATAGACACAACACCAGGGGAGTTGCAAGTGCGTTGCAGACTATGTTGGGCTGGGGCTAGGGGGAGGAAGGGAAGAAGAGAAGGGGAAGGGAAGAAGAGAGGGGAAAGGTAAGGGGAGGTGGGTATCCGTCGCTCTCACTAACTGACCGAAACATAACAATTCAAGCACTTTTATTTCACGTCGTTTTTCTGTGTGTCGGGTGGTACTACCCCGGACGTGTCGACCCCTTCATGCTGAAGCCACGAACGAAAAGTCTAAAGACATCGCCAAAATCCTCTCTCCCTGGGAGGCCGCCTCCGCGGACAACGACTTTAGGAGGCACAGTGCGTCTATCGTAGAACGACCTGTCCCGAATCCGAACTGTGCGTCCGCTAGATTAAGCCCCACTGCCTCCAGGTGCTGGATGACCCGGAAGAGACAATCCTCTTCAAGGCCTTCCAGATGTAGTCCAGCGTAACGAGGGGCCGGTATGCAGACGCGCAGTCCGTAGGGTGGCCCTCCTTCGCCATCAGGCAGAGCCGCCCAAACTTCCAGTGCTTCGGGAACTGCCCGATCGACAGACATTTGTCGAACAGTTCCCGAAGCCACCCCCCTAGATGACCCAACACCCGGCCAGGCACCCGACCCGGAACCCCATCAGGGCCGGCGCTCTTCACCGGTTGAGAAGACACTCAACAGCCCTCCCCATCTCCTCCTCTGTTATTGGGGGAGGAGGACCGTCGGACACGTCCTCGACTTCCGCCCAAGGCGGAGGCATGGGAGGAACTGGTAGCAGCGGAGGGTCGGGAAATAACTACCCCACGACGCTCGCCACCACCTCCGCGCGGAGGACTTCCATCACTGGAGGCGCCCAGGACCGTAACTTTTTCCGTACGATCTGGTATGGGAGGCCCCAAGGATCCCACTCCAGGGTTTGGAGTAGTTCCTCCTACGCAGAACCCATCATATAACTATCTTAGTGCACACTTACACTGTGTAAGGAACTAATGAAACAATAACTTAAAATATTAGCACAAATATTTACATCTACATTACATTAATTACGATTTTGTGACTATACAAAAAATAAAGGCTTGCCTGTTCTGCAAGAAATTGTATTATAGGCCTCTTTACGTAATACGTTTATGATTTAAGAACTTACTAGGAAGATCTCTTCTATTATCAAAGTTACCAATAGTTGTAATGTCGAATTATAAACAATAAGCTGATAATTATTTCTCAAATTAAAAACAAAGAATGAATTAAAATCTTGAAAACTCACTAATTTTCATACAGATAAAGTCGCGGGTAACACTTAGTCCAAAATAGAATAACCTCAATTACTTTTTATAAGGTTCGCTAGCTACCAGTGAAAGTCTCGTGAAAATAGGTCTAACCGTTTTGGAAAAAGCACGTGGGCGAAGCCACGGTCAACAGCTAGTATAAACTGAAATTGCTTGAATTACTTTTTAGAAGGTCAGCTATCTGCCAATGAAAGTTTCTTGAAGATCGGTCTTACCCTTTTGGAGATAGCACCGCAGGTGAAACCATGGTTAATGGCTAGTATAAACTAAAATTGCCTTAATTACTTTTTATAAAGTTCGCTATCTAACTATGAAAGTCCAGTGAACATCGGTGTAACCGTTATGGAGAAATCACTGTGGGCGTAGCCACGGTTAACAGCTAGTATAAAATAAAATTACCTAAATTACTTTATATGAGGTCAGCTATCTGCCATTGAAAGTTTCGTGAAGATTCGTCTAACCGTTTTAGAAATAGCCCACGGTCGAAGCTACGTTTAACAGCTAGTATAAACTTAAATTACTTTTTATAAGGTTAGCTATTTGGTAATGAAAGGTTTTGTAAAGATCGGCATAACTGTTTTGGAGATAGTGCTGCGGGTGAAGCCACGGTTAACAGTTAGTCAAAATTAAAATAGACTAAATTATTTTCTATAATGTCCACTATCTGTTGGTGAAAGTTTCATGAATATTGGTCGAACCGTTTTGGAGATAGCATTGCAGACGAATTCGCGGTTAACAGCTAGTCTAATTTAGAGTAGCCTAAGTAACCCGCTGTAATTTCAGATATTTGTCAGTGAAATTCAAGTCAAAATCCGTCGAGCCATTTCGGAGATTACCCAGAACAGACAGACCGATAAAAATTTTAAAAATTGAGTTTTTGTTATCAGAATCGTGTATACTTTCATATCCAATCAGATTTTTTTTTATATTATATACATACACTTTATTTTTATTATAGGTATAGATAGATAATATATTCACGTAATAAGAATATAAATCTACCGTGTTAGTAATTTTTAGACCTCTGTGAAGAAAATTGTTGCAACTGTCTTGGAATCAACCCGATTAGGCCTCCCACGGCAGCGGCTCAAGCCTACGTTCGATCCCTCGGTAAGGAGCCCTTGAGTGCGTTGCTTGCGCGATACGATCACACACTAATATACATCACTGCTACAACACTACACGATCACCACCACACACGTGCACGCCTACACGCTTACACGTGAAAGTGGAAGGGTTTACTTTTTTTCCCTTATCGAACTGAAAAACTCTCAATTTTCCGATAATAAATATATGGAGGAGTTGTTGAGGCGTGTATATGGTACACATATACGTTTCAACTACTCATATATATATGAATAGTTAGCTAGGTTAGCTAAGATAGGTCGCGATTTTGCATGCAACAGGCAACAGCCAAGCCGAGGTGTGCTGTGCACCCTTGAGCTGGTTGCCAAAATAAAATCGGCTGAGTGCCTTAAGCGCTCGCCTTAGTAGTCCGGTGAAGCTGTTAAGACATTGCTGGGTCAATAGCGTAGTCATTTCGAAAAAAAAAGTGTCTTGGAATAAGTAATAAAATATTTGTAAAGAAAATCATAAGGCGTCTTCTCGAATAACATTGAATATTGGTTTCATTTAAATCGGTTTATTCTATCAAAATTTATTGTAGTTTTAATGACGACGCAACTAAAGTACGAGAGAACAGTATATAATTATATTAGTCACTGTTGTAGTCCGGTGAAGCTGTAAAGGCCAAAGAATTAAGCCCAATAGCATAGTCATTTCGAGAGAAAAAAAATAGTCACTGTTATTTTACACTAGGTTCCACGGCGATAGAGTCGCGGTCACAACTAGTATTATGTATATACTTTCTGGAAGAAATTAATGCCGTATTGATATATTCGTGGTACATAATAAGAACAGTGCATACGATATGTAGGTTGAGACTTCAATAAAAATAAACAATGCCAGGTGGAATGTTTAGAAATATCGATTTTACATAGATTTGTAAAAAGGTACACGCAAAATGACTTTAATCTACTACGCTTTGACCCCCGTTTGGATCACCTTTATGAGTTAATGTACTTACATATTTAGAGGTCACATACAAAAGCCGATAAACTTTTATAGTAAACACTTCTCTACCCACGCTATTTATTACCGTATACCTATATTCAATAATGCGTATTATTTCCTTTGAAGTTTACGAAAATATATTCCAAGAGATTTTGCTACAATATGCCTATATGAGATTAGTGGATACTATTCTCTTACTATTGTATAGTGCGTTGATGCAGCATTAGGGACGCACTAAAGCACCTGAGACGTTTTTAATTATCGAAAGTAAACATCCCGGAATCTGTTACAGGACTTCATAAATGTAAATTGGAGGCGCGCATCCCGTTTAGCGGGGCTGCGTCCCTCGCCCCTCTGGCCTGAGTACCGCCCGCGCGCGCCCCGCCGACGCCAGGCACACAGTTCCATTGTTCACAGTGCCCAAAATCTTACGCCGTGTCACGTACGCAACACTGCCTTTCTTTTTTACATACAAATGTTCTAAATTCGTCAATTGAAAAATCACATAAGGTATTCTAATATATACGTACCATCCGTTTCTGTACAATTGATTAAACCAAATTTACATAAAATTGAAATGTTTGCCGTTTGTGTTGGTGTAATAGACGTAACCTAAAGTCGGTACAAAGAATTCTAAGTAATAATTAAAAAAAAAAAGTCTGTAAAGTGGGTTTACACACGATAAATTTTAGGTAATAACGTCCGCCATAAGAAAATATTGATTTAAATTGCAAACTTTTCTGAATGTAATCATTATTACTGAATTTTCTTTTTTTTTTAAATACACAGAAGGAGTTCATAGAAAATTACAATGTCTCGTGTAAGTTTTGTGAGGCCTCTATTTTACTCGGAGGGACCGGCCGATAAAATACTTTATTCAGTTTACGCCCTAATAATGCACCTATGAACGTCAAAATTACCACCGGTTTGGAAAACAACCATCGAGAAGAACCGGCAAGAAACTCGATAAGAGAGATAGATGCGTCACAAGCTAAACATTTAGGCCGATTGCACCTCTCTATTGCTTGTTCCACGCTCTCGCTTGCACGCTCGGCTCAGGCCAGCAATGTCTTAACAGCTTCACCGGACTACATGAAACGTGACAATGAGTCATGATTTGTCACGCGTACAGACGTTCATCGCTTTATAAGGCATTATCACGTCAAAACCATTAAAATAATAAAAGACAGTTCCTAATTAATCCAATTGTAATGTATAATAACGAAATACTCACTAAGCATCATATTCTGTTGTAATTTGATAAATATTTTATGTAGAAACTTCTTGGAGTATTTAAAAGGAAACTCGAAATAGTGCTGTTCTCAATTATACGAACAACCGTTATAAGCGAAACAGATAATTAATAGCAACCGAAAAAGTATGTCGAATAATAATTACCTACGCTATAGAATATATCAAACGTTTTGAAAGAGTGTCCTCGATTTTTAGAGCCTCGATTTATTTGTAAACATTGTAACATTTTCAGATTTTAGCGCAAATTTTGATCGTTTTTACGATTTAAAGAAGCCCGATAACGGTATGAAAGCTTCGAACGATTCGAATCAATTAAATAAAAAAATCTGTAACACTGAATTTCTATTGAACTGTATACGAACGGAGCGAACGGGGCCGGTCTGTCGACGGCACTAGGATTGCGGTGTACATGACTGCGATATACTTATATATAATATCGTTCTTTATATTAGGAAACTAGCTTTTGTAAGAGTTCTCTATTCACGTTACATGAAAATTACGTAAAAAAACACGATGCGTTGTCGTCCTACTTTGTTATCTAAAATACTTTCTTATAAATGAACTCTTAACATTATCTGTACTATCTATACTAATATTATAAAGAGGTAAAGTTTGTGAGTTTGTAACGTTGTGAGTTTGTGACGTTGTAGGGGATAATCTCAGGAACTACTGATCCGAATTCAAATTTTTCCACATCCACCCTCAACCTTCCCTACCAAAACAGGCTGGTAACACACTTGCGACTCCTCTGATGTTGCTAGTGTCTATGGACGGTGGTGATCAATTAGCAATTAGCATCAGGTAAATTTACTTTCGTATATGTGTAGAAGATTAATTAATTCCTATATAAAGAATCTAAGGAATCATTACTGGCCTTTATACAAAAGAGCTAACGTCTCTCAAGTGAGGTAAGCCGTTGTTATGAGAAAATATTAGATTAAAATGTTTATTTCATAGCAAAGTCGAGAAACTAGCAAGACGAAAACCTACCAATGTTGAACAAAAAACTTACATACGAACACTTCTTGAATATGGCTTCCAGATATGGAGTCCTTACTTCCAGAAAGATATAAATCTTCTAGAAAGTGTTTAAAGAAAAGCAGACTTCATGCACTACACCTGACTACTCTCGAAGAAAGTCACCTTCATGGTGACCTCATAGAAACATAAAAAATAGTTACTCATAAATACAACCTGCCATGCTTACGTGAAGAACTATAAGAGGAAATTAAACTAAAATAAGTCACATACTTTCACACACAACAATTGACCACAATTTCCTCAGTCATAAGGTGGTACTAAACTGGAACCGATTGCCTGATGAAATAGTATCTGTTAATTCTGTACATGCTTTTAAAAACCGACTTAACAACTGGCTCCAGACTAATAAACTCACTTTAATAAGTGAACATTTGCAATGACCAAAACCCGACACAGTATGATATAGACAATTATCCTGCTTGTCTATTAACTATAAATAATAATAAATAAATATTTATAAGAAACTCGAGATTGTGTGTGTTAATTAGGTGTGAAAATAAAATATAAAACCTCTTTTTTATAATTTATAAGTTTGATCTTCGATTACAATATCACCTGATGTTAAAAAATTATGTGGTACAATATGGTAAACTAACCTTGCAACATACCCAATGGGGTTTGGCGACAGATCTTCAACTCGGAGAGTTCTAGTGGGTTAGAAAAAGCCTTACCACAATACTACTTACGACTTTACAACGTTGTCTTACTACGGAAAACTCTGGCCACTTTGCAATGATTCAAACCTAAGTCTATCCAGCGTCCGAACATGCTAACTATTGAGCCTATTATTCTATTAACTAGCCTCTGCCCGCGACTTCGTTCGCGTGAGATAGGTACTTTGGGCTAACGCAAACACGCAGCAGAAGCTGTTAAAAGGATAAAACATCCCGATTTTGAAACATTTTTCATCTGTGCTTCGCTCCTATTGGCTTTAGCTTGATGATATATTCTCGACGAATGAGCTATATACCACTGAAAGAATTATTCAAATGGGACCAGTAGTTCCTGAGATTACCCTCTACAACACCACAACGTTACAACGTCATAAACTTTATTTATAATATTAGTATAGATATAATTCAATATACAAATATTATAATACAGCATCTATTATTACTATAATATAATGTTTAAATTATAAAACAAATAAGGCACTTATTAGGTACATGTGCACTTGATAATTAGATTAACGTAAAATATAGAATGTATAAAGAATATTTATTATACATTCTACGGTTTCAAATTTTGTGAGACATTCGTCGAGTCGCGTCGGCAAACGCACACACCACACAGATCACTATCGTTACTCTCTCAAAATGAAATGAGACTTCAATATATAAGTAATAAAGTTGATTTTACTATGTCTAGTTATACGTAAATAAATATCATAGATATTATAGCAAGACTCGAGTTACTTCTGAACGAAAATACGTTTATGGGTGTTAATTTGCGAAACAAGTTTGAGTTTATTTTTATGAGGTTAATTTCTGTTTTTTTTCTGTGCTCACCGCGTTAGTTTTATTAAAGTTTTTGTCCATATCTAAAACTCTTTTATGTTATTATTATATTCTTATTAAAGATTAAAACGAGATTTCTTTCAGTTACAATGATTTGAAATCTAGAATACATATTTCCCTTCAACGAACTAATGCTGCCATACTGGCGGTTTGACGTGATATTTTAGCTATCCTGTTAGTTTTAATTATGCACACTATAGTTGAGGGCGGTCGAAATTTTTCCTTGATATGCTTTAGTGCAAATTCCCTTTGATAACTGAGCGAAAATATATCGTCTATACACATATCTATACATATAAGCATCTAAATCCTACGTGTCTCCACTTTTGAATTTCTGTAAAAAAAATTGTTGCAAACCTGTCTTTATTAGTGTTCCGCCTCTATTGGTCTTAGCGTGATGATATAGAACCCTCGATAAATGAGCTATATAACGCTGAAAGGATTTTTCAAATCGAACCAGTAGTTCCTAAAATCCTCTACGTCACAAATTTTACTTCTTTTTAATATTAGTTTATATTATTAAAGTTAGCTTATGCCCGCGTCCAATGGTTACTTTAGGCTACCGCTTACACGCAGCAGAAACTCTCAGAAGAAAAAAAAAACGGTTTAAAAACATTCTTCATTGGTGCTCCCCTCCTATTGGTCTTAGCGTAATGATGTATAATCTATAACCTCTCTCGATAAGCTATAAAACACTGAAATATTTTTTCAAATCGGACCAATAGTTCCTGAGATTAGTCTGTTCAACCTACTAAACAAACTTACCCTGTATAAGTTATTACTACTCTTCTCTCGTACCTAACTTCAGTCGTTATTCAAATTACAATAAATTTCGATAGGGTGGACCGAATTTAATAGAACCAAAAATCAGTTACTGCTGAGGGTATGCTTTATGATTGATTGAGGTTTTATTGTGAACTCAGTACTTTAGCAGTGATATGATATGTATAGATGGTACAAACAGACAGACAGACATTTCTAAAAATGATTTAAAGGTATTCTATTACTTATTTGTAGACATCTGCAACAATTTTTTTTATTTACGATAATCTATAAACTACCGAGACGTTAGATTTATTCTTATTATATTGCATAGAAGATAAGAAGAAAATGCATGTTGTTTTGATGTAATGAAGCATTGTAGGTTTTTAGTCTAGTTTACTCTTTATTATTGCCATTATATTATTCATCGTACTGTTGAATATAATCGACTTTTGTAAATAAATAACAAAAAAAAATATTGTTCTACCCACCCAACAAGCTGAATAGCGTGATGGTAGCGGTAAATCACTGTTCTAAGCCGGTCGTAGCGTGCATGAGACTCGTGCCACGGAAGGGTACTTAATTATAGTACCTGTCCGGGCTCCAAGGTAGTCATTGTTAGAGTGCAAACTATCTACAACATTTACGGATATTTTTGTTATTTTTTTTTCAAAATAAAAACTCTGTTGACCTGGAAAGGTCTTTACAGCTTCACCGAAATACTGAGGTGATCACTGAATGCACTCAGCCGATATGGGATGTTTGGGCGACTAACTCAAGGGTGCACGGCACACCTCGGCTTGGGCTGTCACCTGTTTTGTGCAAAAATCGCGACCTATCTGAGCTAACCTAAGCTAAGCTATCTAGATATACGTATATGAGTTATTGAAACATGCATGTTTACCAAACATGCGTGCCTCAACAACTACTATATGCATTTTGTGTCGGAAAAAATCCGCAAAACTATATAGGATAAGGAAAAATAAGGGTAAAACTCTTTGTGGTTTATTTCTCTGAAAAAGAAAAACAGCGTGTAAGCGTGTAGGTATTCACGCGTGTAAAGGTGATGTGTGTGATGTTGTAGCAGTGATGTAAGGAGGTTTTGTGTCATTGTATCAAGTGAGCAGCGTACTCAAGAGCTCCACGCCGAGGGAACAGACCTAGGCTTGAGCCGCTACCGACGGGAGCCTAATCAGGTACATAAAAATATACTACGTCGGAAAGATCTATGAATAAGATTTCAAGGCTTAATCGCAAGGTTTAAATAAATTCTGGAAAAAGGGCTGAGAGTTTATTTTTACTATGTAGTTTATAAGACATGTGTCTGAGGTTTCTTTCTTCATTGAATCGTCGGTTTTATCTACTTATCCGGCAATCGAAATATCATAAAACCTGGCGAGAACAATGAAGCTCCACTTTCCAGTTACACTGACATTATTAACTTCCGCCCATGGCAAACAGTAGCAAGTGGTAATTGAAGAGATATACCACCCAAGTCATATTTACATTTTATACTTGGAAGTACCAAACGACGGCCTTATGCCCGGTTTCTGAGACGCTTGGTTAAACAAGAAATAGTTATTGACTCAACAAAATTATCCATTAGATAAACTGTCAAATGGCACATTGATCTCATTAACATTTATTGAATGATTGTGTGTTCAGAAACGCAATTTGACAAGTTAACGAACCCATACCGCTATTGAATAGATAAAAAACAGTTAAAGTACATCTGAATCCGGGCATTAGTGGTACAAAATCGTATTTTACTTATTGTTGATGTTTGTATAAAAAAAATGGCTGACATCTGCCGATGTACGTACATCACACAAAACTACTGGGCATATAGCGATGATTTTTTTTTTACTTTTGCTTTTTACACTTTGTCTATGGCAACACAAATTATAAGAGTTTTAATCTGTAAAATCTCTCTTGTCGGAAAAATAGCTTTAATTTTTTTTATATCATATGAGGCATACGAACAGGTGGGTCACCTGATGTTAAGTGATCACCACCGTCCATAGACACTTGCAACACCAGGAGAGTAGCAAGTGCGTTGCCAGCTTGTATTGGGAGAGGGCGGAAATGAACAGAAGAGGAGAGGGAGAACGTTAGGAGAGGTGGGCCTCCAGCGCTTTCACTAACCGAACGATAGGCAATAATGCAAGCACTGTTATTTCACGTCAGTTTTCTGTGAGAGGGTGAAACTACCCCGGGTGAGTCGACCCATTCATTCAGCCATACATGTATAATAAGTAAAAACAGTCCTATAAAAACGAAGTGAACACACTTTTGTCCCATATCTAAAAAATAAATTACCACAATATAGAAGATAATTATTAAAAAGTTATTAATCCCTTAGAAACTACGACTTTTGCAAGCACTAGACGTTCCGCGATGTATAATATCTTGCATCTGTCTTTTTTCATAGAGAAGTGTAGTGCGCATGCGTAGGACAATGCAAACGAAGTCGCGGTATCGGTTAGTCTATACATATAAATGATTTTTTTTCTCTAACTGACTACGCTATTGACCTAGCAAGCTCCTAACAGCTTCACCGGAATACGACATATACATGAAGTTTATGTTTTTTTAGAGAGTAATATCCGAAACATTTCAGTCGATTTTAACGAAGCTTCCACGGACGGGTATAAGTACTAAATAGTAATGATACATTTTATTAAACGCAGCTTCATATCGGAAAAATAATCATAGAAGTTCAATAATAATACAAAAATATAATGAAAAAAAAGAATGTCTGTCTGTCTGTTCGCAATAAACTAAAAACTCGAAAGGTTTTGTGTAAATTGGTTGAAATATAACTTTTTTTTTTCGATATGACTACGCTATTGTGCCAGCAAGGTCTTAACAGCTTCACCGAACTACTAAGGCGAGCGCATAAGGCACTCAGCCGATTTTATTTGACAACTAGCTCAAGGGTGCACGGCACACCTCGACTTGGGCTGTTGCCTGATATGTGCAATTTGCGACCTATCTGAGCTAACTTCAGCTAACTATTCATACGTAGGTATATGAGTTGTTGAAACATATATGTGTATCAAGCATACATACCTCAACAACTCTTATAGATATTTCGTATCGGATAATTTTCTGAACTATTTCAGTTCGATGGGAAAAAAATAAAAATAAAACCCTTCCACTTTCACGTGTAAGCGTGTGTGCGTGCATGTGTGTGAAGGTGATATGTGTTATGTTGTCGCAGTGATGTAAGATTTTTTTGTCACTGTATCGCAAGAGCGGAGCAATCAAGGGCTCCACGCCGATGGAACGGACCTAGGCTTGAGCCGCTGCCGAGTGGGGCCTAATCTGGTGTGCCGGAGCGAAATTTACTCCCAAACCACGACGGTGTGATCTGTGGTTACACGGGCGTGGGCGTGAACACGCTCTGTTTGGAGAGACAGGCTGGTACTAATCGTTCGCTGCCGTTATTTCATCGGGAGGATCGGTAAAAATATGTCGTGGGCGTCTTTTGTAGCGCGTAGTATTGGGTACGGTTTCGTATTTTGCGGCGGATATCACTAATGGACTGGGATGATTTACGGCTTTTTCAATATAACTAATAGTAAGTGATTTTACGTAGGCAGAAGGTATCTCGAGTTCCTTTTGGAGATCGAACCTCCGGACGTACCACGGGGCACCGGTTACTTTGCGCAAAGTTGAAATATAACGATAATCGTTGAAAGTGTCTAAAGAAGTCCAGGCGCCTGAGTGGTTTCCTTAAAAACGCTGCCTAATCCCTTTAAAACATAGTACCTGGACGACCGAGTCTAGCTCGGTTCATTAAGAAATATTTTAAGCTAAAATAAACTATTAGGTTTGCCTCACAAAATTAGCAATTTTGCACAAAAAAACAAAAATATCTCTTTTGCTGTCACTCGGATTTGACCTAGAGTTAGACGGAAAGCAGCCGATTTCAATCTGAGCTATCTATGTTTTGACAGCGGCGGCGAAATTGACCTTTATATTCTAGCTATATTTTTTCATTGCCTGTAAACTCAATTAAAAAAGTTTTCCATGAATAAAATCTAGCTAGATCGATTTATCATCCTCGAAACTACCAACATACTAAGTTTCATGGAAAAAGATGACGCTTCCGAGATCCTGAATACAAATACACAAAAATATAAAAATATACAAGAATTGCTCGTTTAATATAAGAAAATAATATATACGAAGAATTTGCCGGTATCACTTAGTTTTGAACAAAATATGATGTGAAACAACAAAATGGTTGTCAAGAGTATTGTATTAAGCCGCGGGAACTTACTAGTACGAGTGTATATGTATCCATAAAACAAAACACAAACTCTTAACAGCTTAATAGATAAAATCTTTATGTTTTAAAATAAGTTATCTGTCCCGCGTGGAAGATATACGACCACGATTACAACCCAGTTCTCCTCAGCAGGATAACGTTTCGAACTGCCCTTAGAATTTGACTTCCATTAATGTCACATTAAGGTCCTATTTGAATAACACAATAAAAATTAAATTCACATAATTATCTATTTTTTATTGCCTTTTGAGTTTACTTTTTCTAAGAAATACAACTTTATGTCAAATAACAGAGTGGTAGCGAGTATTTGACTCGTAAGAAATAAGACTGGGTTTAAGATGCAGCTGTCGAAAGGGCTCCTTCGGAAGTTAACTAGTCAGGCAAGTACTAATGATGCCCTATCTTCACACTAAAATTTCAGGGCTTGATAATATATGAAAAAAAAAGCCGAGGCAGTCATAAAAGGACTGTTTAAATTTTTTTATTAATTACAGTCTAAATTACAATATCACATCTATCGATACTCGGAGCTATAATTATTAACATTTTTATAAAATTTACTAATCAATCAAACATATGATCTTCCTCTCTCTCGATCTTTAACACTTTGACACTGAAAGTTTTTTTTCCAAATCGGACCGGTATTTCCTGAGATTAACGTATTCAACCAAACAAACCCTCTAGCTATATAATATCAGTATAGATTGAAAAATCTCCACATGCTGAAGATAAATAGATCTGTAAAAAAAGGATACAAACACATAACCGCCTCTTTTTCTGAAGTCGGTTGAAAAAGCAACTAAAAATGTAATAACATCACGTCGACACAACCTATATTGCTAAGCTGAAGAAATTTCTATCCCCGAGACAGGTAATAAATCCCATTTGATTTCACCTTTTACAAGAGTTTCAAGGTTCAGTTGCGATAATTGAAACATCTTTTTCAAATTTAGTAGGCTCGTAAAATATTTACCTTTAAAATGTTTATTACAATATTATCTCGATATCTTACAAAAGATTCTGTATCTCATAGTTGTGATTTCTCATCGAGAATCTGTAATATTATTTGGAGAATGTCTGAATTAAGTATTCAGTTTCGTTCATAGTATTCAGCAATAAAATTGTAAGATATTTTCATTGTGATTATGTACGTGACGGGTAGCAGGCATTTCGAACGTTTTTCGATCGAAAAACGCACTATATAAATATTATTCTAGGAAGATATTAACAAAGGCCTAATTTCTTTTAAGGATTGTAGCCGTTTGTCTTTAACAATTTAATCGTTATCTTGTAAGAGATCCACTTCAAACCTCTTTACAAAGGAAGGTATTACTAATTTCAAACTCCGAGAAATATTCAGTTTTATATCTTCGCACATTGAAAATGATGAAAATCAAACGCTAAGCTATTTTCACATCTTGGCAGTCCATTTTATATCCTAGAAGTAGCATTAAGGAAAAGAAAAGGGGAGCAAGTCTTGTGAAATGGATTTGACGGCGAATTCTTGCTGCGACTTCACGCTATGTTGGATTAGGTATTCATTTTTTTCTTAACGTATCTAACCAAGACTCTGTAAACTATACAAACGCAGTAGTAAATGCAATGGCGGGTCCATTTCTGAGGACTTCGTGATTATATAAAAAAATACGTTGCTTACTAAATGAATCCGACCTTTTACTAAAAGACAAGACAAGAGCATTTAGTAAAAGACCGGCATAATCTAAATACTAGAAACTGTAACAAACTACTTGTCCTATGTTTCAGACTTAGCAAAACCAGTAATAGTTTTTTAGGCAATAGTGTTAGATTCTACAATAAAGTCCCAAAGCATGTTACTGATTTGTCGGACTGTAAAATTAAGCGCCACGTCAAGCGGGTTTTAGTGGCCAAAGAATATTATAGAGTGGATCAGTATGTGAACGATAGTGATGTCTGGAATTGACTCCTTTCTGTGCATCCACTAAAGCTAGTTTCATATGTAATCTTCGTGACAACTTGATTGATGGAACGGGTAGAGAGCTCAAACCCAAAAATTCTTAGATGGAAAAAAGTCGAGTCAAGGGAAAACTCAAAACAATTAAATAAATGTTTTTTCTTTTGCATCTTCATTTATACTTACTACTTCACTGTGTAGAAACAAAAAAAAATCATCTATACTATTTATACTAATATTGATATTACAAAGAGGTAATCCCAGTCCGTTAGTGGTATCCGCCGCAAACTATGAACCCGTACCTAACGCTGCGCGTTATAAAAGACGTCCGCGACACATTTTTACCGACCCTCCGGATTAAATCACGTCAGCGAACGATCAGTACCAGCCTGTCCCTCAATACAGAGCGTGTTCACGCCCACGCCCGCGTAACCACAGATCACGCCGCCGTGGTCTGGGGGTTAATTTCGCTAACGCACACCCGATTAGCCAGTTTTATACATCAGGTTCAATCCCTCAGTAGGGAGCCCTTGAGTGCGTTGCTTGCGCGATACGATCACACACTAATATACATCACTGCTACAACACTACACGATCACTACCACACACGTGCACGCCTACACGCTTACACATGAAAGTGGAAGGGTTTACTTTTTTTTTCCCTTATCGAACTGAAAAACTCTCAATTTTCCGATAATAATTATATGGAGGAGTTGTTGAGGCTTGTATGCTTGGTACACATATACGTTTCAACAACTCATACATATATGAATAGTTAGCTAGGTTAGCTAAGATAGGTCGCGATTTTGCATGCAACAGGCAACAGCCAAGCCAAGGTGTGCCGTGCACCCTTGAGCTGGTTGCCAAAATAAAATCGGCTGAGTGCCTTAAGCGCTCGCCTTAGTAGTCCGGTGAAGCTGTTAAGACCTTGCTGGGTCAATAGCGTAGTCATTTCGAAAAAAAAAAAAAATAAAGAGGTAAAATTTGTGGCTTTGTGATGTTGTGAGTTTGTGACGTTCTAGGGGGGTAATCTCAGGAAAAATTCAGTGTTATATAGCTCATTTATCGCGGAAGCCTATATATTATCACCCTAAGACCAATAGAAACCGAGCACCGATGAAAAATGTTTCAAAACCGGGATGTTTTTTTCCTCTTGAGAGCTTCCGCTGCGTGTTAGCGGTAGCCCAAAGTATCTATTCCAGGCAAACGAAGTCGCGGGCAGAGGCTAATATTGAATATAGTGTGAATGGCAATATTTAAATTCCAGAATCTTTTTTTTTTTTTTTTCGAAATGTCTACGCTATTGACCCAGCAAGGTCTTAACAGCTTCACCAGACTACATCCCAGAATTTGTTTATTTAAATTATTAACATTAGTATGATTTTCGTATCTATTGGCACTCGGAGCAATCTATACGAATATTATTAAGAGGTAAAGTTTGTGAGTTTGTGAGTTTGTGACGTTGTGAATTATGACGTTGTAGCGGGTAATCTCAGAAACTATTGGTCCGATTTGATAAATTCTTTCATTGTTATATAGCTCATTTATCGAGAATGGTTATAGGCTATATATCATCACGCTAAGACCAATAGGAGCGGAGCAACAATGAAGAATGTTTAAAAATCGGGGTGTTTTTTCCACTTGAGAGCTTTCGCTGCATAATAGTTAGCCCAAATTAACTAGGTCCACGTGAACGAAGTCGCGGGCAGAGGCTAGTATATATATACATTTTTATAATGTCTATTAATCAATCAAACGTAGGATGAGTTGCAAAATATCAATATTACATGTACACAGGCCCCTTACTACGTGTAGGTAGACTGACGCAAGCCGCGCAAGCGCAATATGGTTGATCATGTTTACGTAGCATGTTATGACGCGAAATTATAAATTTATCTCCTGCCAAAAATATCACTCAAAGCGCGTCAAGAAGTTTTCACTTTAAAAACAAATTCGGTGCTATAACAAAAAAGTTAAATACGTATTGAGTACTTGCTTTAAAAAGGTTACGTTTTAAATGCATCGCGCTCGCTAAATGTTCGCCATCTTTTTTTTTTCACTTTGTTTTTGGCAATCAATCTTTCAGATTATTACTGCCATTGTCGCGTAGTCAATTATATTACAAGAGTCGTGCGATCACTTCAATATTAAGCGTCGTGTGAGTCAAATTCTAACAAGAATGTGGATCCCTTGTTAGAACCTTCCTGGGAGTTTTTGTGGCATCTCAGAATTTCATGCTCCGTGGTATTATTTTCCATTCACTTCACTTATGCACAATAAACTATCTATATTGAGTAAAATACCACCAAATTTACAAAATATAGAGTCCAATAACACAAGATTATGAATAAAATATAAAATCCACTACATGGCAGACTAAGATCCCGCCAAAAACTCGTTCGCCATCTTGCTCTTTTGTCATGCTTTGATTAGGTTAGGTTATCTTTACGAAAAACGGATTGTTTACCATCCACATCTTACCTAAACGCTCTAGAATCTAAAGAAAATACTGTAACTAAGGAGTCAAAGGTAACAATAGAACCAACAACATCGAACCCTATGGCAGCTTCTTTTCAACATCGTAGATGGCAATGTTTCTTTTGCGGTGATAATTCCCGACACAAAAGAGATAAATGTCCAGCTTTTAACGCTAAATGTCAGTTTTGTAGTAAAAAGTGTCATTTTGCAAATGTTTGTCGATCTCGCAGACCACTTCTTAATTTTATTTCTTCTGATACTAGCTCAACCAATAACAGAGGTGTAGAAGATATCTCTGCCGCTTCTCCAGCGAGTCTTCGAAAAGCTACTGTCTCCGTCCTTATAAATGACATGCGTGCCGATGCCCTTATTGATACGAGCAGTTCAGTTAGTTTCATTGATGAAAAACTAGTTCACATTATGAAACTAAAGAAAAAAGTTATCAACCAAACTATTAATCTGGCCTCTCTAAGTGACGTCTCTTTCGTAAGCGGTCTATGTCATGTGACAATCAAACTTAATAAACATATTTACAAGCAACATCCATTACTAGTCGTGAATAATTTATGCGCAGATATTATTATAGGCCACGATTTACTTAAAAATCATCACTCAGTAGAAATGGGGTTCGGAGGTAACAGAGAACCCTTACGTATATGCAATGTAATGCAAGGTTCCTTACCTCCAGCTTCCATATTTACACACTTATCACCGGATATAAAGCCAATCTCAACTAAGTCAAAAATATTTTCAGAAGCAGATGAGAATTTTATAAAATTAGAAATTACAAAATTGTTACATGATGGTGTTATTGAATCAAGCATTTCTCCATGGCGTGCTCAAGTTCTAATTACAGGAGGGAAATCTCATAGAAAACGTCTAGTTGTTGATTATTCACGTACCATCAATCGCTATACAGAGCTTGATGCATATCCTTTGCCAAAGATAGACATAATTATTTCTAAAGTATCCAAATACAACTTTTTTAGTCAAATAGATTTACAATCTGCGTATCATCAAGTACCTATTCTATCAAAAGAAAAACTGATGACAGCATTTGAAGCTTGTGGTAAACTATATCAGTTTACTCGAATACCCTTTGGCGTGACAAATGGTGTTGCCGCTTTTCAAAGAACTTTACAATATGTAATTGAAACTGAGAGTTTAAATGGGACGTTTGCTTATTTAGATGACGTCACAGTTTGCGGAAAAACAAAAGAAGAACACGATCAAAATTTAAAAAAATTCATGGATGCCGTTGAGAAGTATAAATTAACTTTGAATAAAGAGAAGTGCATTTTTGCAAGCCAACGGATAAGTTTATTGGGGTACACCATTCAAAACAATTGCATAAAACCTGACCAAGATCGTTTGAAACCGTTGATGGATCTAGCTGTTCCAAACGACACATCTTCCCTTAAACGAGACCTTGGAATATTTGCGCATTATTCAAGATGGGTACCCAATTTTTCTGAAAAGATACATCCTCTTATTCAGTCTCGTACACCGCTCGATCACAATGCAATTGAATGTTTTAATAAAATGAAATCTGAGATAGCCAAATCAGCCTTATCTGCTATAAATCATGATAACGTTTTAACTGTAGAAACAGACGCATCTGAACATTCTATCACCGCAACCCTTTCACAAAATGGACGACCCGTGGCTTTCTTTTCGAGATCATTAAATGAATCATTCAGAAAAGAAACATTCTGCAATTGAGAAGGAAGCCCGCGCCATAGTAGAATCTCTGAGAAAATGGCGGCATTATTTAATCGGGCGACATTTTCTATTAATTACTGATCAACAGTCTATCTCATTCATGTTTAATCAAAAGCATTCGAGCAAAATAAAGAATGAAAAAATTGAAAGATGACGGATAGATATCTCCTGCTACACATATGATATTATGTATAGACCAGGTAAAGAAAACGCTGCTGCTGATGCATTATCACGAATATCTGCTTCTCTTAAACCTAACAGACTCAGAGATTTACATAACTTATTGTGTCATCCTGGGATCGTTCGAATGATGCATTGGATGAGATCTAAAAATTGTCCTTATTCTCTTGAAAATGTAAAAACAATGACTGCGTCTTGTCCAATTTGTTCGCAAATTAAACCAAGATATACCAAAATCCAAGGCAAATTAATTAAAGCTACAGAACCATTTCAGCGATTAAACATAGATTTTAAAGGGCCAATACCATCTAAGTCATCAAATAAATATATGTTAACAATAATTGATGAATATTCTTATATCTTCTATTGTTATAAAGTCCCTAAGAGACCTATTCTTCTTGTTTGGCGCTCCTGCTTATATTCATACTGATAGAGGGATTGCATTTATGTCAAATGAACTTAAATTATTCCTTGACAAATATGGAGTTTCAACAAGTAGGACCACGCTAAATGGAACACTATGGCGAACAATACAACTTTGCCTAAATTCCAATAAAATGGATATAACAGACTGGGAACAAGTTATACCTGTGGCACTGCATTCTATACGTTCTCTATTATGCACCGCAACCAATGAAACACCACACGAACGCATGTTTCGACATCCCCGACGTTCACCTACTGGAAGCTCTACCCCAAGCTGGTTATTAACTCCTGGCCCTTTACTGTTAAAGAGAAACGTGAGGACATCTAAATATGATCCTTTAGTAGATGAAGTACAATTACTACATGGGAATCCTAGTTATTCTTATATTTGTTTACCAGATGGCCGAGAAACGACAGTATGTAACAGGCAATTGGCACCTTATCCTAATGAAAATGATTTAGATGATGATTCTTTCTCTACAAATCCAAATCCTAAACCTGATTCAGAGCTTCAACTTAATCAAGAGGCGGAGTGTGAAACTGATCAAAATGAGGCGGAGTTACCGATTCGCCACTCAACTAGAGAAAGAAAAACGCCAAGTTATGTACAAGATTATGTTTTACAGTAAGGGGAAATTAAAAACACCCAGAGGAGAATGTTATGTACTATGGTCAATTGTGATTGACAAGTAATTGTCTTTCACTGTCATGCTTTTATAAAATGTAAAACTATTCTAAAGTCTTGCCTGAATAAAGCCATATAATTGGTATTTCTGTCTTTATTACACGCGAACTTTCATCTAGTGAGCGCGGTGCATTTACCCGATAATAAATATACGGAGGAGTTGTTGAGGCTTGTATTTTTGGTACACATATACGTTTCAACAACTCATACATATATTAATAGTTAGCTAGGTTAACTAAGATAGGTCGCGATTTTGCATGCAACAGGCAACAGCCAAGCCGAGGTGTGCCGTGCACCCTTGAGCTGGTTGCCAAAAGAAAATCGGCTGAGTGCCTTAAGCGCTCGCCTTAGTAGTCCGGTGAAGTTGTTAAGACCTTGCTGGGTCAATAGCGTAGTCATTTCGAAAAAAAAAGCGCAGTGCATTTAGCACGAAACCTTTTTAGAGCAAGTGTTTAATACGTATTTAACTTTTTTGTAGTAACATCGATTAGGTTGTACGTTTTGAGGTCACGGATCCGCAAATGCCAATCTCGTATCACATCAACTATCACCACTCTCACTATTTCTACAGACACGTAGGTCATACGCAACATATTTATTGTTATGTAAATATGTTTGAGAATTATTCAAATCGATCTTCATTTGCATATCTTCGAAATTATTTTTCTATACTTGTAAATTTATTATTGTTTTATTACAAGAGTTTAATACCATAATTTCTGTTAAGTAATGGTGATCAATTATTGTTTATAATGTACTGAGTTTTCATCTTAAGTTAGCAAATATTGTCAAAGCTGAAAGTACTAAAAATGTACATAATTTGTAACTTTGCTCTCTTAAAGATTGTTCTATTAATTCATGGGATCTACGTAATTTATTCTGGATTAATTATGAATGGGCTTACATTTCCTTTATTATGTCATTCATTATTTATATAATAATTATCTGCCAGTAAGTTAAGCATAAACTAAAATCTACCATTTCCCTATAGCTACCAAGTATTTCTATTCTATCGCTACATTATCAATTGTCCATGTTTGTCAGAGAGAATTGGTGGCTTGAGAACTATTACAAACAGACTCTTTTTTCGAATTGACTTCGCTATTGTCTTGACGGGCCATGACAGCTTTAATAGGATTACAGGCCTGTAATTTTGGCTTGAATAGTACACGTTCATATAATGTTCATGCAGCTAATTTAGATATTTTAACATAACATAACATTTAGTTAAACATATAAAACTGAAAGTCATAAATTCATACATTTATATACACAACGAAAGTCTCGCTACTTTTTTTTCTTGCACTTTCGAATATTCTTTATCGTTGTTAATCTTAAAATTAGCATTTTATAATTTACAGACTTTTGTAAAGCTTTATAGTATAAAAATTATGTGATTGAAATCCTTTCTAGCTAAATCTGACTGTAAACATAATTAATAGCTGTGTATTTCTTTATAAAGAAACGAGCGAAATATAATACTTCACTATTTTCAAGGGTTAATTTTCTCGTAATATTTACGTCCTATGTAGTATTGCTGCTAAAATTTTATCCATTTTTATTCGGAAAACAAACAGTGATTTATTACAGATATTTAAACTAAATAGACACTATAAACCAGTTATATGTTGACCCATATAAGTTTTTAGAATATAGCTAGTTCCTTTAAAAAAATAATCAGTAAGTAATACAAATGTAAATTAATATTATTGTTAAAATTTAAAAAAAAAACAAAAACTAGGGCAAAGCAACCCCCTACAGACGAGGAAAACTAACTAAACAATAAGTTTGAGAACCATTAACACACCTATTGGCCATAATAATAGTTGGTAGAGCCACTCTGAAGTTATTACTGGCTTCAGCATAAATGGGTCAGCTCGTCCGGGGTAATACCACCCGACCCACAGAAAACGTGAAGTAACAGTGCTAGCATTGTTGCGTTTCTTTGGATCAGTTAGAGCGCCAGAGGCCCACTCCTCCTCACTTGCCTCCTCTCTTCTTCCCTTCCTCCCCTCCTCTCCCAACACAGGCTAGTTAAGCACATGCGATTCCTATGGTGTTGCAAGTGTTTATAGACGGTGGTGATCACTTAATATCAGGTGACCCATCTGTTCGTTTGCCTCCTATGATATAAAAAAATAATATTTTGAAAGTGTTCCGCTATAGATGTAAATAAATCATACTGCGGTAAGACCACCATATTATTTACTATCTTTGTAGCACGAATAAAGAAAGAATCGTGTCTTTAAATAGATGCAAACGGTGGGTTATCCAAATATATAGGCTTAATGTTCTATTAGGTATCCTCAAATTAATTACCTTCACATCCACATTAATTGTTAATTAATTGTTCCTTAATTATATTTATTGTGACATACGAATGAAATCCTCTATCAATTGGTACATAAAAATATTTTTATACGAATTTTCCATTCATTAATGGCGTCTGTAACATAAGACATATATTTATAGCATTACTTTGACTCGTCTAGTGAATGTGATGACATGAAATGTGTAGTTCGAAGAAAGTGAAAAATAAATTAAACCCTTCTAATGATTTTATAAAAAATAATTGTGATTAATTTTGTATGTTTAAATATAAACAAGGCAATTGTATTGCTCAAGATTTAAACGTACGATATACATGGATCAGAGGAATTTGAGACATATTTCAATAGACATTGAGTATAAAAATTCTTGTCACCGATAGGTTTTTTATTATACACTCGTTCGTAACAGCTGAAACTATAGTTGATAATAGAAACAAATACAAATAAATACTGTGACACTATAAAACAACATTAACGCTTTATCTTATGTTCCCTTCTTCATTGATATAGCTGGGGCTAACTTTAGTAGTATGTAAAAACAGCAGGTGGGAAATATATCTGAACAGATGCTATGTACCTTGCTTCGGTTGCTTGCAGGTGTCCTTTGAATAGTGTAACTTAATCTAACTTACACCGTATAACATTTCTAGACTTAAATTCCTAAATGCAGTCGGTTTTTCTTGTATTTTTCAAATAACTGTGATCGTGATTCAGTTCGCGTGTACAAAGTAACTGACAGATTTTTTTATAAAACTTTTTAATTCAAAGTATTTATTGAAAAAAATACGTAAAAAGTTACGATTTATTATATCAAAATGAGATTGAATGGATTGTCGTAAAAAGCTAATATCGTATTTAATAGTGGCTACAAAATCAATCAATTCGATTATGTATAATGCATTTAAGTTTGTTTTGTCAAGTAAAAGCAGTGACTTTGATTTAAAATTAAATTTAAAAGTTATATTCATGTCACTGACAGTTTTTAAAGTAATCTTTCGTCATTACAATGACCAAGCGCATTATATTGAATAATATTTAATGGTTCGGGTAAAGTATAGAAAACGTATATGTACTCAAAGTAGTTTTGTTTCTATTTACATTACTTATAATTTCGTAATTTATTTCATTTATTATGTAATATAATAAAACGTACACTAAGACTTGATCGAAGAAAAACTCAACCATTTATAAATAAATATGTATATCCATTTAGCGATTTTCGAGTTACAAACATATTTATTTATTGCTTTTAGTGTCCTCAACATGGCAATACACTAGTAAATATATAAAAAGTAGGAATATTATGATTCATTATAAATATATTCATATTTAGAGACAACCACGGCATGCTCAAACACTTAATTAAATATTCATATAAGTAAATATTAAACTATTTTACATATTTCAAGATTTAACATAATAAAACAAACACAAAGAAATTGAAACAGAAAAAGTGATAAAATACTGAAATTAATTGATACTCTAAAATCATACTTTAGAATATTAGGAATATAACAAAGTAACATAAAGAGAGAGAGAAAAAAATAAAAAGAAATACTGAAGCAATTAAAGCTGTATTTTGTGAATAGACTGATATGCCTCCATCCCCGATTATTAATAGACTAGCCTCTGCCCGCGACTTCGTTCGCGTGGAATAGATACACTACACTAACACGCAGCAGTTCTGTAAAGGAAAAAAGAACATACCGATTTTGAAACATTTTTCGTCTGTGCTCCACTCCTATCGGTCTTAGCGTGATGATAAATAGCCTATAACCATTCTCGATCAATGAGCTACATAACACTGAAAGAATTTTTCAAATCGGACCTGTAGTTCCTGAGATTACCCTTTTTTTTCGAAATGACTACGCTATTGACCCTGCAAGGTCTTAACAGCTTCACCGAACTACATGAGATTACCCCCTACAACGTCACAACATCACAACGTCACAAACTCATAAACTTTACCTCTTTATAATATTAGTATAGATACCTCTACTAATATTAAAAGGGGTGAAGTTTGTGAGTTTGTGACGTTGTAGGGAGTAATTTCAGGAACTACTGGTCTGATTTAAAAAGCTCTTTCAGTATTAGATAGCTCATTTATCAAGGAAGGCTATATATCATCACGCTAAGACCAATAGGAGCGGAGCATCGATAAAGAATGTTTTAAAATTTTTTGTACCTCTTCAGCGCTTTCGCTACGTGTTAGCGTTATCCCAAAGTAACTACTTATTACTACGCAAACAAAGTCGCGTGCAGAGGTTACTAAACAGTTATTAGGATTTTTCTAATACTTAAAAAGTGTTATGGCATTGTAATGTGTAAATTATAGATCCTATAAATAATGTCTTATCCATTAAATTGTTTTATTATACATTAAAATTTACACATTACAAAATTACGTCATTTTATGTACTACAATGAATGTAATTGCAACCATCTTAACACCAATGAATCATAGCGTGACGTCATAAAACTGTATAATATCAAATTGCTCTTCTATTTGTCTGCTTTAGGTATAGACTGTAGACTATTATTATAGGATTAAAATAGTTCCACTATAAAAAGTAATTTGTTATCTACATCTATTTTTAATTTCAAAATACTTACGTAATAGGTCTGCTATATGTACGTAAAGGCTAAGAAGAGTACAATTTATCTGAATATATATGTTAAGGACAACCATCTGTATTCAGCTCATGGGAAAAAAATATTAAGGGAAACCATTCATAAAATTTCCCCACAATAAACAAAAATATTAAGTGTATTATTTTCCTTGAACGCCCTAACAAAACGTAATTGTATCAGCTTTAGGTATTTAGGACAACAAATCTCTGTGTACAATGACCTCGGAACGGCGTGTTCGCGCCAACCTTGCGATTGCCGACAGCACGGCGGGCGTTCGCGGTCAAAATTTTTTTAAATTTCGTACGACTGCGAGACAACATCGCGCAGCGTACGTCGCGTTACGTCGCCGATTGCTACAGTGCTGCTACCAGCTGTTAGGAAGTGACCCGTCGCAGTGGGCATATCACTAATTTTCTAATTATGCCCTGTTAACATGTTTATTGCGGGCCGTAAAGAATAAAGCTATTATGTAATTTATTGCGTAGGTAATGTGATTTATTATCTATTGTACTTATAAATTTATTAACCTGTAGTTTTATTCGAACACGTTCACATTCGAATTATGAACCACTGAGAGTTTTAAATTTTTAACGTGTTTGTTTCTTCGTAAACATTATGTAACCTCTTTGGTAACTGACAATGAGTATGAATATGTAATTCCGTGGTTTTATTTTCTATAATCTCAATTCAAATATTTGTTACCATCGATGTAAAAGTATTATAGACTGTTTATCATTTGGCCTTATCAATATTTAAAGTGGAAATCTTGCTCAAAGTCCTATAATGTTAACCGTTACGTTACGTATTTTTCGATACCGAATAGGCGGAGTGCAAACTTCTGAAAGTTCCCAAACAACACAACCGATCACGTAATGAACTTATTTATCCAAAATATCTAGACTTAAAAAATTTCACAACACTCGGTCACTATGTATCCTACTTGCGAACGTACTCTTGTTGAATTAATGTTTATTTTATGAAATTTAAATAGATTAAAGAGGTTTTCTATTGCTGTTTATGTAATAATAATTTAAATTAATGGGAGTTTTTGGCAGGATCTTAGAATGTCATGTAATGGTCTATATTTTTTATCCATAATCTTGTGTTATTTGGCTCTATATTTTGTAATATTGGTGGTGTTTTCCGTAAAATGGTTTAGTTATTGTGCATAAGTGAAGTAGATCGGAAATGATACCATGGAGTATGTGTTCTGAGTTACCACAAAAACTCCCAAGAAAGTTCTAACAAAACGGCCACCATCTTATTAGTTCATTGAAATTATATGAAGAAACTTGTAATATAGTTACTAACTTGACAATGGCAGTAATAATCGTCTAGAAGACTGGTTGCCAAAAATAAAATAGAAGAAGAATTGAAATTTAAATTTAAATAAAGAACAATGGGTGGTAAAATTGTTAAAGACAGCAATATTGTTTTCTATAAAAAACTATTAAGTATTCCTTAAACCACTTATTTTTATCGTATAATACTTGTACTATTGTGGTAATATTTACTACTTATCCCAAATATAATGATATAGTTTGATCGAAAACCTACCTGCCTGATATAAATATCAAAAGAGTTATCTAGATAAGCAGCGAAGATTGCCTGATGATGGCTCAGTTCTTGTAGTGTTTAGATAATGTCTCAATAGACCTAGGTTCGAATCTCTTAATGAGTCTGAGAGTTCGGTGAAAGTAAACATCAGCACGAAACCACTTTATGTTGATAAAGCTATTTGCCAAGCTCGTCTGACAAGTTATTAATGTTAAAAATCTGTCGCCAAGCTATACACATGCTTCGGCAGAGAGTCTACACAGACTCTAGGCAGTCTCCAGGCTGCATCGCCATGTATTTGGTGTAGGTAAGACCATCATCATCAACATTAAATATAGAACCTATAGAGATAATTAAATATGTATCCTGTATCTTTTTTATTTTACCCTGTCCTTTTTCATCTAAACCTTTGGCTCATTTTACAGTTCGAAATTATGCGTTTAATCCGACCTCATAATTTGCTACCATTTAAATTTTAAAATTAAATTTTACTCTGGCTTTATGGCAGTTTAAACTGACAACAGATTTTATGAGAAATGTAACTACTTAAGGAAAAGATCTAAAGAAATGTAAAAAGATTTCTTTTTTTTTAAACTGGTTCGACAAAATGACTGCACCGTACCTGATGGAAAGTACAGTACAGTCCACAAATATCGGCGACTGTCGGTCTTCAAAAGTAACGGCAGTTGTCGCTATCATGCCGACCTACAAAAGTGCCTCTTCATGCCTCTCTTGAAGGACCCCGTATCATATGTGGAAGGGAACACACTGGCTGGGAGGCGATTCGTGAAGATGTGGATCTTCACAGTACGATTTTTTTAATACTTCCTACGTTTAACGTCTGACCACAATCTCACCCAATACCACATGATGATGTGGCAGATGGAACATAGTAAATCTAAATGGATCTAAATTTCAAGCGCAGTTGCTAGAACATACATATATGGAGCCTGGCGACGGATGTCGAAATTGTGGTCATTTAAAAAAGAGCCTTACAATTATGCAGAAGAGTTTCAGTTTCATTAGAATTGGACACTGAAAACTATTGGCATTTTATTTTGTACAGCAGTACGATTACCAGATAATATCATTAGTTATTAAACTTGACACAAATCTTGACTATATGAATGGCCTTCTTGAGTATCGCTACTAAATATATTTTCCATATCAACATGTCATGTAAATTGTTATGTAAATATTTTTTTAAATATTGTAAGAAAAAATAATGTGCTAAAATTATGTTTATGGTGATATCATGTTAAATAAAATAATTATATTTAAATAATTTACACATTACCAGTTGTGGATGTGGTGTAACTTATCGCCCGCGTAAAAACAAAACTTATCCAAAAGATTGACCGGATTGCTACTTGCTAATTAATTGATCTACTTTAAATTGATTATTTTTTATGTTTTATTTTTCACAACCGATCTTCTAGTAGATTTATTGCTATCATTCTTGATTAGGTAATGGATATTACACGTTTCGTTTTTTTAAACTTTATTTTTGACAATCAATCTTTCAGATTATTACCGTCATTGTCGCGTAGTCAATAGTATTTATTATAAGCGTCGTACGGTCATTTCAATATTAAGCGTCGTGTGAGTCAATATTCTAAAAAGATGGTGGATCCCTAGTTAGAACCTTCCAGGGAGTTTTTGTGGCATCTCAGAATTTCATGCTCCGTGGTATTTTTTCCATTCACTGCACTTATGCACAATAAACTAACTATATTACGTAAATGACCACTAAATTTACAAAATATAGAGCCAAACAACACTAGATAATGAATAAAACACTACACGACATGACATGACATTCCGAGATCCCGCCAAAAATTCATGTTAATTATATATTATGTTTTCACTGGTTCTGGTTAAATTAAATTGTGTACTCGAAGCAGCATCTCATTGCTTTATTATTAATGGGAAATAGACGAAAACTTTTTTAAAAAATTTACATAAACATTTACCAGAACATTATTTCTAGATGAAATATAAATTTCACGATCCATATAATTGTGTCATAAACGGATAGTTATGTAGTAATGGAAAGTTTTAAATTCGTATACGCGGGACAGTAATAATTATTTTTACATGAATAAAAACTTCTAACTCGATGGATTTAATGATTACAGTGGGCACGTATTGCTTCATATAAATATTTTCGGTGATTTTTTTTAAATATTTAATTTGATATTAAACGTTATATTAATGCCGTTATTATAAAACTAGCCCCTGTCCGCGACTTCGTCCGTGTAGTGATAGTTACTCTAGGCTAATGCTAGCACGCGGCAGAAGCTCTCAAAAGAACAAAAAAACCCCATTTTGAAACATTTTTCATCTGTGCTCCGCTCATATTGGTCTTAGCGTGATGATATATAGCCTATAACCATTCTCGATTAATGAGCTGTATAACACTGAAATAATTTTTCAAATCGGACTAGTAGTTCTTGAGATTACCCCCTACAACGTCACAAGCTTTACCTCTTTATAATATTTGTATAGATGTAGCATGGTAACAGAAGCGCATGCCGTAACAAATGTAACAATCAGTAGCGAGAGCGACACATTCAGATAGATCTATCTGGCACACGAGTGCCCTGCGGTCCACGTTCACACGAGATTCTTAGTTTGTGCCACAGCAACGTCACAACAATGTCGGGCACGATGCGCCTGCGATCAACGCGCGGGAAAGAGAGAGTGAGCCTCACAGGTGTGCGTGAGCTGTGAAGCCGGCCGTTCCATCAGCTGTTCGACGCTCGTGCCCGTTGTTCGTACGAATGCCGCGTGCATTGCGGGCAGCCACTGAACCCAGTTTACGCCGATAGTCGCCCGTGAATAGACGCGTAATCCCAACGATCGCCCGACGATTCTCGCCCCTCGACACACGACACTAAAATCATCGGATGTGTCCCTGTGTGCATATTTGTGTACCGTGTTGTCACTGACGAGGCGAGCTCTTTGTCTAATTAGCAGGTAGGCGAATGCTTCAATAAACCAGTCTTATTTCCAGAATACAACCCGAAAAGAATCGTATGTCGCCTCCGTCTAATACATAACTGATTATAATAATTATTAAGGTATAGAAAAAACTTATTAAAGTTGAACACAAGCCATAAAAATACTATGAAAGCGTTTATTTAGAAACAAAGGTTGTTCTCAAATGCAGCGATAAAAAGGTCCGAAACAGGTTTTCCGTGGAAAGGCATCTGGCACGCACTAATTGATATAGCATCCACTGATGTTTATAATTACGGCTTTTGAAATGGAGCTCTGCTGAGTTACAAATAATTAAGTCTGCGATATAAAAACATGACTGTTTACAACAATAAATTAGAACGATTACATTCGTTAATATTAGAATAACTTAAACCTGTCGTATCTCTGTTTATAATTCTGTTATTTATTAGATAGCATTCGATCGATCTCGTTATATTACAGTAAAATGGTCACGTCTGTCTTTATAACACTTTCATTGCATTCGGTATATATAATTCATTGTAATTGTTTTCGTTTCACAATATCAATGCAAACAAGATTTTATCCTTGAAGGAATATATTTGAGATTACGAATTTGTTTTTAAATATATAGAGAGAGAGAATGCGAGCACAGTAGGTTGGTAAAAAGGAAGGGAAATTTTAATGACGCGTCATGACGTAACCAATTGGTATGCGATTGTTCGGACAAAGAAATTAGCATTAATTATTCATCTGTTGAAGTTTCTTTGAACATGTTTCGTCTAATGTTAACAGTATTATTGTTTATTGAATATGTGTTCTAAGTAATTATGGTCTTTTCGTAAATAAATATATAATTATTTTTTCAGTTAGCAGTTTGTATTCAATTTGTACTCTGTGATATTTTATATATCTACCATTTATTATGATTTATAGATAACCTTTGGTTTAATCTTCGACTTAACATAATATAGCACAGCGGAGGAACGATCCCTGTTGTCAGTTTTTGGAATATTAAAATGAATAGCCGTCATTAGCGACCAGCGCACGGGTGTAGAGTAATAATCTGACGTCATAACTATGTAAAGGATTTAGTCACATGCAATATCCAATCTACTTTTTGTTATTTTGACATTTACTCATCAAAGTCAAACAAGTTTTGTAAGTTTTGTTGTGACACAAGTTCTTTTAAGTTGCGCGTAATTTTAAAACTGATATTTCCTAAAATATTTATTAAAATGATATGCCGTAAAGGTCAATTTTCATCGATAATTTAATGGCAATGTTTAATTTGATAAGACTTATGCTATATTGATCTAAATAGCGTCGCAAATAACAACTGTTATATAATAAATATGTAAGACATAAGAATGATTACTATGGGTTATCGTTGGGAGATAGACATGACACTAATGACATTGATGTACGTACGCATTTTTAAGATGTGGAATTCGGTGGTACATTGTCACAGTATACATAATATAACAGACAGTACGGAAACTACCCATAAGTGCTTGTACCAGCACTCGCACAAACATGTGCATCGACGAGACTGCTGAACGGTTTTAGCGGTGTTGTCCATAGATTACCTTTTAAAACCTCTCGTCGATGCGCATGGTTGTGTAAGTTTGCCGTTTTCAAGCGTTTGTAGGTAGTTTTCATACTGTCTCTCGTATTTATACTGTGGTACTGCCTCTCATGTTTATACTGTGACATCTCGACAACAAGTGCGCTCGGGTCGGTGGCACATGCAATCGTGTGTATTCGGCTCTATTCATCATCAGCTGCGTTTATTGTCTGCCGAGGAGTCGTTACAATTATTACGTATAATAATAAAGTAATATTATATATGCTTTGCATATAATCAGTGTAGTCTTTCAAGAATATAGTATATTGTATGTATCTAAATAATATAAAATAAATAATTCATTTATTTACATATTAATGTGCATGTATTTTTATAAATAGTAAAGTCGTGATGGTCGAGTGGCTTAACCTGAGGATTATCAATCTGATGTCAGCCGGTTCGAACCTCAGCATATATTAATGTTTTTTTTTGGAATTTGTGTACATTTATTCCCTTACAGACAGTTAAAAACGATAATTTTGTTATAAGCTCTAGTTCTTTCGTGTGCTCATAAGCACAAACCCCCTTTTTTCTGCATGCTTGATGTCAACTGGATTATTCTTAGATACATTTGGGCCTTGTAGGTAGTATATTGTCGGTATCTAGATTATTATGTATATTTTGATCTTCGATGTCGCTAAGGCCTTCAATAAGGTCTGGCACGGAGGGCTCGTCCATAAATTATGTAAATCTCGCGTACCCGATAGGTTAATTCATATTATCCGCGATTATCTCACTGATAGGACATTCCGCTTCAGAGTGGATGGTGAACTATCGCTGCCCCACCCGATACGCTCAGGTGTGCCACAGGGCTCCATACTCGCGCCCACGCTCTTCAATCTGTTCATCAGTGACCTACCTCGGTTTCGGGGGGTCGAGGTAGGTTGTTACGCTGACGATACCGTTATTTACACTTCCGGCTGGCGATCGGACTTTCTTAGGAAGGGCATCGAAAGAGCCGTTCATACTCTCGGTGAATGGTTTCGTCGATGGCGCATAGAAGTTAATCCCGATAAGAGTGCCGCAATACTCTTCGATCCCACGAAACGCGCTAATAAATTTGAGCCCATCAGGCTATACGGAATCGATATTCCTTGGGTCGAAGAGATCAAATATCTCGGTGTTACATTAGATAGACATTAAAAGTTCAATTCACATATAGACAGAGTGCGAAACAAAGCCGCCATGGTCTTGGGTTGCCTCCATCCGTTGCTTTGTTATAAGAGTAAGATGTCCCTCAGACACAAGCTCACTTTGTATAAGACGTGTATCCTTCCCGTGATGACATATAGCTGCCCCGTTTTTGCGCATATGTCCAAAAAAATCTTTCATAAGCTGCAGGTTCTCCAAAATCGTGTTTTATGCAATGTGACCGGTGCCCCGTGGTACATCCGGAGAGTCGATCTCCATAGAGATCTAGAGATCTCTTCTATCTGGGCGTACGTAAAATCACTTATGATTAGTTATTTTGAAAAAGCCGCGAATCATCCCAGTCCTTTAATGGTATCCGCCGCAAACTATGAACTCGTACCTAACGCTGCGCGTTATTAAAGACGTCCGCGACACATTTTTATCGACCCTCCTGATTCAATCACGTCAGAGAACGATCAGTACCAGCCTGTCCCTCGAAACAGAGCGTATACACGCCCACGCCCGCGTAACCACAGATCACGCCGCCGTGGTCTGGGGGTTAATTTCGCTCTCGCACACCCGATTAGGCCTCCCACGGCAGCGGCTCAAGTCTAGGTTCGATCCCTCGGTAGGGAGCCCTTGAGTGGGTTGCTTGCGCGATACGGTGACATACAAATATACATCACCGCTACAACACTACACGATCACCCCCACACACGTGCACGCCTACACGCTTACACATGAAAGTGGAAGGGTTTACTTTTTTCCCTTATCGAACTGAAAAACTCTCAATTTTCCGATAATAAATATACATAAATATATATATATTTTGAATTCCCACCTAAAAAAAATTAAGCCATCTCGGGACGCTTGGCAGATGTAAAATATCGAAATTATTTTGTATAAGTTATATGCATAAAAGAATACGATAGACTGCGACAGAAATCAGCTATGATATAATGGACAGATAAAGCATTACAAATTGGTTCCACAACATAATGACAATTTATTTATTTTATTACATAAATATACATTTGAATTAAATATATGATACAAACATTTAAATAAGCACAGGCGCGGTGTTTTTGGCGGCATTTATCATACATAGGGTGCTAGATTGTTAGCACGTGCAGCGTAACACTATTAGAACGAGTGGCCGACAAAGAGCTTGTATCTTATGTTTATACAGATAAGGTTGCAAGGGTGTAAGGGGTGTCGAGTAACATCTTAAGACTTGAGACACCCAAGCCAACCTCATCTGCACGTGGTGCACCCTGCTGATCAACGAACGAGGCAATGGCGATAGCGGGGTGGTAGGGTTTTACAGCCCGACTGGGTCGCAACCACCATGTACATGGCGAAAAAGCCCGTCATAGTGACTCGCTTTTGCGCGTCGCGTTTCGGGATCAGCCTGTGCATATCCAGTACCGGGTGACTTTCGTCATTATGGCCGGCATGACAGCGGCGACCGACGATGGATGATCTATCTCTCGGTGGTCGCCACTGTTTTTGGATTGTACTATGCTTACCATAAGGCATAGTGCAGACACTTAGTCGTGCTTCAATAAAAAAAAAATGTGTTTGAGTATTTCGTTAATAGTGCAATGTTCGTGTTTTGCGTCGCCACGCCAACAATTAGGTTTACTCTCCGCCTATAGATGTTTCACATCAAAAACATAACATGTAATTTTTTTTTCATTAAATCTAGGTCTATATTGCATATTAGATCTGCTGCCTGCCTACCGAGTATTCTAGTTTATTATATTATCGAAATAACAAACCGTATACTACTTCTATCGCCTATACAAAGTCGTTGAACTAAGTCCTATTTCGTGTCACGATTCTATTCACGGGAAATATGCCCAAGGTTTATTATTACATACAGTGTATAAGTTCACGGTTTCTGCTATCGGTTATAATCGCTAATCAATAATTGATATGACTATTGACTACTTTATCAATATTTGGCTAATACTGTAGTTTTAATTTATCATTTATATATGTTTTCTTGGTGTGACACCATTTATTGATAAACTCTCTGTTTATAAAATAACTGGTTATTTCACGCGGGTTAGCTCCCTATAATACACATATATTTGATCTTTCCTACGTGAACTTGTTGTAGGTGTCTAGAAATAAGTTATAGAATACATTTCAATCATTTTTAGGAATGTCTGTCTGTCTGTTTGTCCACACATCACTTCTAAAGTACTGAGTTCACAATAAAACCTCATGAAGAAAATCATAAAACATACCACAGAATTAGGTAACTAATTTTTTGTTTCAATAGAATAGATCCAGTCTATCAAAAGTTATTGTAATTTGAATGACGACTGGAGTTAAGCACGAGAGAAGAGTAATAATCTATACAAATATTATAAAGCTGGAGGGTTTGTGTGCTTAGTAGGTTGAACGCGCTAATCTCGGGAAGTATTGGTCCGATTTTATAATTTTTTTCAGTGTTAGATAGCTCATGTATCAAAGAAAGCTATTGGTTATATATCATCACGCTAGGACCAATAGGAGCGGAGGACCAGTGAAAAATATTTCAAAATATTTTTTTCTTCTGAGAGCTTCCGATGCGTGTTAGCGCTAGCCTAAAGCAACTATTCTATGCGAACGAAGCCGCGGGCATAAAGTAGCAAATAATAATGAAAACAATAATTTTAAAAAATTGCCAAGATATTGAAAAACGTGGTTCACTATTTTGAGATTGAGTCTTAAAAAAATGTCGAGGGATTGTATTTATCGGTGACTTTGTACAAGATATTGCAGCACTGGAGCGTACAGTAATTTACGTATGAAAAGGTCCATTTTCGTCTGTGTAACAGCGTCTAGACAGATTATAGGTACATACAGACCGACGAGCGACGCGCTTCTATGTTATGTCGACTCTGAACTCGAATGCAGATTAACATTTTAAATTAAAAATTATAAAAAAGGGTTTGCATTTTTTCCAAATTTAAAATATATATTTAAAACCATTACAATTGCTCTTACTTATGAGTGTGGCGTTGAACTAGATACCGCACACACACTGAGTGTTGCACTCTGGTTGCGGAGGTGGGACAGGATCTTTCGCTGCCGAGCGTGGTGAAAGCCATGGTGGGCAACGAGGATGTATTGTATATTCTAGCTTCTTGTAAGGAAGTCGTTTCTCAGAAGAAGGCGGCAATTTGCCCACCTCCTCCCGCTACCGTAGCCGGACCTAGGGAAGATGGGACGGGGGCACATTGTACAGGTTCGGCGGTCAGAGGAGACGGCCGTTGTGTACACGGTTGTCTCCTGATAAGACGGGACTCAGCGGCTGCATTGTCTGCCACTGGGCCACCCACTGGGGCGGTACGATAAAGTCTGAAGAGATCTTGTATTGCCCCTACAAAAAAAAAGTTATCTTACTTTTGAAAGAAGTTTCTACTGCGGTACGATCTTAATTCAGGCAATTCTAAAAAATACGATTGTATCTATTCAGGCACGTATCTTTGGACATAAGACTACAGTTTTTCCATTGATTTGATTACCATGACTTCGTTCGTTAGAATTCGTAAAACTAAGTCTAATTACCAGATGGGAGAGCTACACTGAACCTATAACTGGTTTCAACATGAGTGGGTCGGCTCGCCCGGGGTAGTACCACCCTCTCACAGGAAACCGACGTGAAGTAACATTGTTGCGCTTCGTTCGGTCAGTGAGAGCGCCGAAGAAACAACCTCCCCTCCCCTCAACCCTTCCCCTTCCCCATCCCCCCAAACACAGGCTGGCAACACACTTGCGACTCCCCTGGTGTCGCAAGTGTCTATGGACGTCGGTATTCACTTATCATCAGGTGACTCGTCTGTTCGATTGCCTCCTAAGATATAATAAAAACATTTTAACAAAAAATTAAACCGCCGAAAAAACTGAAAAGCAAAAAATAATAAACCTTTTGTTTTATTCATCTTAATAACTAAGTTCTTAAACTAATGTAAGTATACCTAAGTAATTTTAAGTCGGCGCTAATCAAGCAAATTAATGAATTACGTAAAGCGTGATGCGCGGCGGCGGCGCAGCGTGACACACCCCTTGCATGTCGAGCGCTACGAAGCAACCCAAACATTTTTTTCCTGACAATTAGACATTCAATCTCGTTATTCTTGTGAAAATTAGACTAAAATAAATATCTGGACAGAAACGAACAGCGTAGTCAACAATAGCGACTGTTCTGAAGCTTCGCATGTCTTGAATGATAAAACATTTTTTGTAACATAAAATATGTCTGTAGAAGTAACTGAACGTCGTCATCCATACATTTACATAATTATAACTGTATTCTACGCGTAAATGAGTCTATATAATACATAATTTGAAATTTTAATTCTGATGTGTTTAACATTACTATTTAAATTTCCTTGTTTCTGTTTCCACGCAGAATTTTTGAGTTATCATTAGAAAATGTTTTTACTAAACTACTAAACATTCATTATAAAATATTATCCATGCGCCGCAGCTACACAGTTTAATTTTTAAAATCAAATAATTGTATAAACTGTTATGTACGCTTAAATAATTCTTTGCCAATCTGTAAATATAATATATCTAATGTAAATCTACCATGTCGGTACTTTTTCGATTTTGTTGAAAAAAAATGTTAGCAGGAGTCTAAAATCCTGCCTCCAAGAAAATCATAAAGCATATCCTCGAGGTAACTTAGTCTTTGTTTTATTAAAATCGGTTTATTCTCAAAAGTTATTGTTATTTGAATGACGATGGAAGAGTAGCAATCTATACTAATATTATAAAGCTGGAGAGTTTATTTGGTGGAACACGCTAATCTCATGAACTAGTGGTCTGACTTGAAAACCATTTCAATGGCAGATAGTTCATTTATCAAGGAATACTATAGGCTACAAAGAGAGTGTTTCAAAATCGGGGTTACGTATTATTTAAAAATATCTTCTCCTACGTAAACGAAGACGCATGTTAAAGTTAGCTCAAAGTAATTATTTCACGCGGACGAAGTCGCGGGCAAAGCTAATGTTGTAAATACGAATGTGAGTGTGTATTTATTTCGCTTTAACGCGTTAACTATTCGACCAATCATTATTAAGTTTTGAGTACATTTTGTCAGGTGTAGAGAAAAGAAAATCCATTCAGAAAAGAACTGTTTTCGAAAAATTCTATATTAACCCAAGGCATTATATAAGGAGTAGACTGTAGATCACGTGCCCGGCTTTTTTCGAGCGAGCCGCGACTCATCCCAGTCCGTTAGTGGTATCCGCCACGAATTACGAACCCGTGCCCAACGCTGGGCGTTATAAAAGACGTCCGCGACACATTTTCACCGATCCTCCCGACGATATCACGTCAGCGAACGATCAGTACCAGCCTGTCCTTCGTAACAGAGCGTGCTCACGCCCACGCCCGCGTAACCACAGATCGCGCCGCCGCGGTTTGGGGGTTAACTTCGCTCCCGCACACCCGATTAGGCCTCCCACGGCAGCGGCTCAAGCCTAGGTTCGATCCCTCGGTAGGGAGCCCTTGAGTGCGTTGCTTGCGCGATACGGTAACACACCCATACATCACTGCTACAACACTACACGATCACCTCCACACACGTGCACGCCTACACGCTACACATCTTTGTGGAAGGGTTATTTTGTGAAAGATTTTTTCCCTTATCGAACTGAAAAACTCTCCAAATTTTCCGATAAAAATATATGGAGGAGTTGTTGAGGCGGATATGCTGGTACTCATATACGTTTCAACAACTCAAACATATATGAATAGTTAGCTAGGTTAGCTAAGTTAGGTCGCGATTTTTGCATGCAACGGGCAACAGCCAAGCCGAGGTGTGCCGTGCACCCTTGAGCTGGTTGCCATTATAAAATCGGCTGAGTGCCTTAAGCGCTCGCCTTAGTAGTCCGGTGAAGCTGTTAAGACCTTGCTAGGTCAATAGCGTAGTCAGTTCGAGAAAAAAAAAAAATCACGTGCCCGGTAGAATACCATGCTAATACAGGCATCCACACTTCGGTTCCTCTTAGTAATACTCGATACTTGTCGGGCACGACGGCGCGGAACAACAGGCCCCACCGTGCTACACACCTCATTGTTACTTCGGTCTCGTTCAGAATAATTTACGACTTACACTTTATATCGTAACCGCTCCGCTCCTTAGTGTCGTGATTGAACTCGATGATACGTCATAATCTTCTTCTGTAAATAGACTATAAAATGCATATTTATTTCCGAAATAAACTGTTAATTGCAGAAATCAGTGCGTTTAAACCAACAAGAAAAAATATCTTGTTTTCTCTTGTAAATTAGGTAGCAATTTTATATATAGTTAATTTCACAAAAACTCAATATCTCTGGCTGTTTCCATAACCAAATATGGGAACGTGCGAACTTCAGAATAAGTTCTAATTTGTTAAAAACGTATGATGGTGTTTACAATTTTGTAATGATAGAAATAGTTTTAGAACTAATCAAATTATAAGATGTAGAATATTTTTGATTTTATCGCAGTACCCGTTCATGTTGGTCTTCTGTATTTAAATACTTATCAACTTAAATAATGAAACAAAAATAAATAAATAATTACAAATTAAACAATAAATAAATAAAATCATCTACATAACTTATCAATTACGTCTGTTTGCATCATTGTGAATAATCATGACACATTATATCTTTGTGTTACTGCAACGGTTTTTTTCTTTCTTTTTTTTAATACATTATAAGCTACTAGCCCCTGTCCACGACTACGTCCGCGTAGTAATAGTTACTTTGGGCTAATCCTAATACGTAGCAGAAGCTCTCTAAAAAAATCGCGATTGTGAAACATTTTTCATTGGTGCTCATTTGATGGACATATAGCCTATAACAATCCTCTATAAATGAGCTATATAACACTAAAAGAATTGTTCAAATCGGACCAGCAGTTCCAGAGATTACCCCTTATACCATCACAAACTCACAACGTCACAAACTTTTACCTCCTTATAATATTAGTATAGATTCATAATGGTAACTGTTATTAAATGATGATCTGATCTAAGACGGCAAACAAGCTTAACCGAGTGGGGCCCTGACTGCCAAGTACAGTTGCCGTAACATAACAATAGTTGCTGGCCGACAGATTTTCACTTGAGAGTGGTCCACCACGTCTTAGAGAAAGCCCTACCTAATATCATGTTATGGTTTTATCACGAATTCTTTTTCACCCAATATTTCAACTCAGTTGTAGGGATTTGAGCCTACTTCTGATTCGCCTCATGTCGCAGTTACTAGACTGTATCATAAATCTTGGTTTTTTATCAGTGATGGTTTTTTACTCTTCAAGCGAACGGAAACGAAGGCACAACTAATATAATATAAATATTAATCAGGTAACATGACTTATAATAGAGAAATTAAAGAAAATGTAGGATTCATCGATAATGAGGTGTATAAATGTTGTTGAAGCGGAAATAAGAAGTGATAGAGCCACAATGATGCTACTGGTAGTAGTAGTAGAGCCACGCTGAAGCTATGGGTAGTAGTGGTAGAGCCACACCGAAGCTACTGGTAGTTAGTGGTAGAGCCACGTTGAAGCTACTAGTAGTAGTGGTAGTTCCACACTCAAGCTACTGGTAGTCAGTAGTAGTAGAGCCCCGCTGAAATTATTGGTAGTAGTAGTAGAGTCCCGCTGCAACTACTGGTAGTAGTGGCAGAGCCACGTTAAAGTTACTGGTAGAAGTGATAGATCCACGCTGAAACTACTGGTCTCAGCATGAATGGGTCGGCTCGCCCGGGGTAGTACTACCCTCTTACAGAAAACCGACGTGAAGTAATAGTGCTTACATTGTTGCGTTTCGTTCAATTAGAGAGAGCACCGTAGGCCCATGTCTCCTCTCCTTTCCCCCTAACCCCAAACACAGGCTGGTAACGCACTTGCGACTCCCTTGGTGTTGCAAGTGTCTATGGATGGTGATGATCACTTAACACCAAGTGACCCATCTGTTCGTTTGCCTTCAATGATATAAAAAAAGAACACTAAAATAAATATGCGCTTTGATAGAATGATCCGTTTTGTGCTACGCTGCTGATTTATAAAATTACTTTGTATTCCGGTGAAGCTGTAAAGGTCTTGCAAGGCCAATACAAAATTAAAAAAATACAAAATTAAATGTCTTACATGTATTTATTACGTCATTGGCTTAGTTATGACGTCACGAACTTATTAATTTACATCAGTAATACATTCATTTTAAACATTTATGTATGAATATTAAAAGAATCTACTGACATTTTTCTTAAGTAGTTGCAAAACCTGTTTTTTAATTCGTTTATAATTATATTAAAATATTTAATCATGGGTTTGTTGCTACCTCTAAATCTAAAACCATTTCAAAATATGATACAGAAAGGTCTAATAGAATAGTAGTCTAAATTACAAAAAAGTAAAAAAAAAAAACAATATCTTTATTACTAGTATTTGTCTTTATATTGAAAACTAGCCTCTGTCCGCGACTTCGTTCGCGTGGAATAGTTACTTAGGGCTAATGCTAATACGTAGCGGAAGCTATAAAGACGGAAAAAACCATTTTGAAACATTCTTCATTGGTGCTCCGCTCTCATTGGTCTTAGCATGATGATATATAGCCTATAACTATCCTCCATAAATGAGCTACATAACACTGACAGATTTTATTCAAATTGGACCAGTAGTTCCTGAGATTACCCCCTACAACATTACAAACTCACAACGTCACAAACTTTACCTTTTTATAATGTCAGTATAGATGACACTCAACAGTCATTCCAAAAGTGGACTGGGATAAGACTTATTTAAGAAAAACTTACAAAGTCGGGTCTTATCTCTTGGTTTTCATGAAGAAAAAAATTCCTTATCTGCTTGCGATTGTAACTCACTTTTAGTGACGTTCTTTCAGATAAATCAATAAGTTCTTCGTACGCTTTTATTGATATTCTATTTGATAGGTTAGCCGAGGCGTTCTTACCATTCTAGTTTTCAGAGAAATATATTCACCAGTGACTCTTACTTTGGAAAATCGTTTAATCGAATTCATTGTATTGTGTTTTTTTTTATTATTAAAATGTTGTCATTACTACTTTATCCATACAATTTCTTTATTGATTTAAAGTATCTTTTGTTAATTCAGTCATTACTGCTTACTTGTCGGAGTCATCTCACTCCACCCCCATGCGAGGGCGGACGAGGGTACTGTGTCGAGGCGTTCTGCCTCTTTCAGTGGCCTTTCGACGCGGCCCATGAATATGGGTCGGTCCTTGGAGCGCACATTGTGTGCTTATTTGGTGATTGGACGGGCTACCTTGTAGGTGGCCGGGCATTCTGCCGTGCTATCATAGCCATCAATCTTGCTGGTAGTCCTTTATGAGAGCCCGGCATAGTTCAATTGCTTCGGGATTCCCGTGGCTTCTTTCTTGGATGTCCCGAAGGACGTTGAGGATTCTCGTCTTTCTCTCGGGCGGCGTGGGCGGCTGGGTCGTCTCGCGGCCGGTCCGGGATGTACTCGGTTTACTCGAGGGCTTCGTGGCGGGCTGTGACGGGTCGCATAATTTGTGTCCGGGATCACCAGTCCGGATTATGGTTCCCGCACGTCGGTTGCGCTTTTCTCTGCGGTAGATTGGGCACCGCAGGGCATCATTCGCGGGATGTGGTCCTTTGCAGTTAGCACAGGTGGCTGCTTCTTCGCGTGGGCGTTCACATTGGTGCGCAGGATGCGGTCCACCGCACCTTACGCAGGCGATAGGTCGGTGGCAGTGGTGCGAGAAGTGCCTGAACAGCTGGCACCGATGGCACTGTGCCGGTCCTCGCTTCCCCCGCCATCCTTCAATCCTGACGTCCATCAGGAGAAGCTCTGTCACTTCATAAATAGCCGGAAATAGGCCAGGCGTCTTCTTCAGCGCGCAGTGGTAAACGCAACCCTGTCTTCCACGGCGCGCATTTATCTCCCGGACGTATACCGGGTTGAATCCTCTCTCCTCGAAGGCCTCGGCGATATCATCCGTGGGAGTGCTCATAGGTAGGCCGCGTATCGCGATCTTGAGATGGCGTTCATTGGGGGGTGAGTATGAGTACCAACTCACCCCTTGCTCTTCTAGCGAGGAGAGGTACTCTCTTGTGATTTGGTCTTCCTTGGGATCCTGCGGGATAAATCGCACGCCGTTTCCAAACGGCCGTGCGTTCGGCGTGTGTCCCAGCATTTCCACCAACTGCCGGAAATGTGCGACCCAGTTGGGAAGCCGTTCCACGACAATCGGTGGAAAACGTCGCCGACGTGCCTTCTCAGCATATTCCACAGGTGGTTGCATGTTGGTGTGGCCGGCTTCTGATTGGTCGGTAGGCGATGGCGCTGCGATCGACGTATACGCAGGTTGCGCGCGGGCAACCCATCGCGACGTAGATGGCGTTGGCGGCGCCATCGGGCGTTCGGAGGCGCACTGCGGCGTTGCGCTCGCGACAGATGCGTAGGTGGGCTGCTCGCGGGCAGCCCAACGCGGCGTAGCTAGTGTGGGCTCGGGTGCGGACGCCTGCGCTGCTGGGGAGGCGGTAGTGGGCGCGCGCGGTTGCCGCGCGGGGTCTTCGTGCTGCTTGGCTCTCTTGGGCTGCCCGGTGATGACTGTTGCGACGGTGTGAGCGTCGCGGCGATCGCGGGAGCCTCAGCCTCGGGTTCGCTGCGCTTGCGGCGCAGCGCTCGACCGAGTGGGCTATGTTGATCGTCCGGGATCGTCGGGGGCGCGAGAGTACCACCGGCGGCGCTAACGAGCGCTGCCGAGTCTCGTTCGGCGATTCTTCGTCCCTCGAACGCGGCCTCTTGGACGCGCAAGTACAGCGCCATCCAGCGGGTCATCCCCACCGACAGTGTCCCAGCTAATATTAGCTGGGCGAGAGTGAGCATATCACTCTCGTACACATCTGCCGGTGTTGACGCCCCGCCGGTCGACATCTGTCGCGCATCCGTGGGCTCAGCTCGAGGCACAGGCACAGGAGTGCGGAGTCCGGATGAGGAAGCTGGTGTCGTCGGGCGGGAATCTTCGGAGTCCGGAGGCAGGCTTGTGGTCGTCGATATCGACGTGGAAGCGTCGATTTGGCCCTGAAAAGGGCCGGTCTTCTTTCCCGGATGGGAAGCGGCAGCTCGCTTGCGGCGCATCGTCGCGCAGGACTGGGCGAAAATCGGACGGAGCGACTCGCGGTGCTCAAGAGACGTCCTCGCGCGCGTGACGACGGAGCACTCCTTTACTGCTTAGTTCCTCTGGAAAAGCATATATAGTGCGACTGGTTAGTCGCCAGTAATATTTTTACAGGATTAATCATTAATCGATTCTCGTTCTGAGTCAATAAAAAATAGGTGCTTAATATTTGGCCTAATTATCTAGAGAAAAATAAAAGTGTTGTAGTTTATATATTATCACGGTAAGACCAATAGGAGCAGAGCACCAGTGACGAATGTTTCAAAATCGGTGATAATGTACGTATTATTTAAAGATATTTTCACCTTCTACGTAAACAAAATCGCGAGTTAAAGCTAGCGTTAGCTCGAAGTAAAGTTTCTACGCAGACGAAGTCGCAGACAGAAGCTAGTTTACTAATCAAAGTAGTCTGTAAATCGATTCAGCTATTTGGGAGATCAGCCCGAAAAAGACAGACACTTAAATTTAGTATATATGTAAAGATAACGTTAAAAGTAGGATAATAGTGCTCCAACACAATAATCATTACGTTTAGTCGATTGAATCCAATTCCGATTCACCACAACTTTACTTTGACTGGTCGTGTGTACAGTATTATAAAACCGCATCAATTATAAAGTCGATGTGAGCTGTGTATATGAACTGTGTGCGAGCTGTGTGTGTATGAGCTGTGTGTCCGTGTGTACTGATCACGGACGTGCGGACGTTACTCGTTCCGTATCCCGTATTTCGTAGCCCCGTACGGCGCAGCGTTCGTTCCCATTTGGACAAGGTATTACTTTACAGCCTTACAACTAAGTTGGCCCAATCAAATGTAAATCAAATTAGGTTCGCGTGTGTTACGTATCTCAATCTACAAGTTCGATGAAGATAGTTTTAGATTCGTTTCACTCTGCTCGGTTTTTAACAGTTTTAATACAATACATTTTTAGGATGTTAGTCATATTTGATTTCTTGAGTTTATACGAGCACTTAGTAATATTTGGTACGGCTCTTTGTTGGATTTCTTTTATGTGTTTTTAGAATACTTTATGGATTTTTGGGCTGACTCAATTGCATCCTCTGGAAGACATCTATATGGATTTGGCAACATATTTCCAACTTGACGGTGGTAGCAAAAGCAAGCGGGCAAAGAAAAAGCCATGTAAAAAGTTTTTTGCCCATCACAATGCTAAAAATAATAACAAAATATTTTTTTAGTTTCAGAAACAATATATAGTTGGTAGTATTCATACAAGAATACTTAGGAGGGTATAAAGACCTTTCAGAACAATATAATACTATTTTACTTGATGTAAGAAGAATCCCAAATTCAGATTTAGAATGTAGGTATAATACCCAATCCATATTCATATTGAAGAGACTAATCTGAAATATCATTGTAGTTTTAGTTACTATAAATTTCTTCTATTAAATTCGTCCTTTAACCAATAAAATAATTAGTGGTCTTGTGCTAATGAGAGCATATTTTAGATACAAATTTTAATTAGAGTCAGTTAAGATAATTAGTGTTATTACAAAAAAGTTAATATTGAATACTTGCTTTACAAAAGTTAGGGTACTTACGTATTCAATGCACCGCATTCGCCGTACGCTCGACATCTTGATTTTTTATCTCTTGTTGGTTAGGTTAGGTTAGACAAGTTAGGCTTCCCCCAGAAGCTTGACAGTCCATGAGGATTTCCTCTCCACGTTAAAAAAAGGTTAGATTAGACTTGCGTAAAAGAATAACGCGAGCTTGCCGCGCAATGGTCGGCGAGCGCTTTGCATTAAATACGTACTACCCAAACTTTTTGGGGAGTGAACGAAACGCAACAATGCAAGCTCTGTTACTTCACGTCGGTTTTCTGTGAGAGGGTGGTGCTACCCCGGACGAGCCGACCCATTCATGCTGAAGCCAATAATATCTTCAGCGTGGCTCTACCACCTACAAATGCATTTGTTATAACAACAATAGTTTCTGTCGTTTATTTCCTATTAACTCATTTAATAGTCATAAGGTTTCATGAATCGTTTTAAGTAATATTTATACGAAGTCGATTGGTATATAGTTGTTCGTACTTGGGTTAGTTATTGCATCATTGTCTTAATGTTTATATTGCAGTTAAAATTGTTTATATACGCCGCAGCGGGCTAGAGTACGCTGTCTGTATCACGCAGGGTAGAGTGAATTTACATAATGAACTCGGGCATCTATAGAGGATGTTATGAATTTTTGAATATTATAAGACTCTAGCCGTGTGTCCGATGGGATTACCCATCGGTAACTTCTGACGGATAATCTATATTTTTGACTCCATATCATTTTGTTTCTTATTCGTATTTTCCACTTGGAAATCGAAAACGTTTTTTTTTATACGTTCAATTCACTAATGATCTAATAATTTATAGCTATGCCTGTGCCTCCGTCCGCGTGTAATCTAGTGTTATCAGTGACTAATAAAATCATGCGAATGTATTGAGTCCATTTACTTATCTACTTTTCCCTCGTACTTAGTTGCGTCGTCATTAAAAGAACAATATCTTTCGATAGAGTGAACCGATTTTATTGAAACTAAGACTAAACGTTACTCGAGGATATGTTTTATAATTTTGAGGATTTTATCGTGAACGGAGTACTTTAGCAGTTTTTTATATCATGGAGGCAAACGAATTGGTGGGTCACTTGATGTTAAGTGATCACCACCGTCCATAGACACTTGCTACACTAAGGGAGTCGCAAGTGCGTTGCCAGCCTGTGTTGGGGGAGTGTGGGAGTGGGGGGAGGAAGGGAAAAGGAGAGGTTGAAGGTGAGGAGAGGTAAGTCTCTGGCGCTCTCACTGACTGAAGGAAACGCAACAAAGCAAGTACTGTTACTTCACGTCAGTTTTCTATGAGAGGGTGGTACTAGCCCGGTCGAGCAGAGCCATTCATGTTGAAACCAGTAAGAGCTTCAGCGTGGCTCTATCATTACAAACTACAGTGATGCGTGTCCAAACAAACCGACAGACAGACATATCTAAATATGACTGAAATGTACTCTATTACTTATTCCTAGATACCTGTAACAATTTTATTTACAAAAATCTAAAAAATACAGACACGTTAGATCTATATTTTTATTATATGTATAGAAGAAGAAGATTTAAGTTTCTGCTGTCTAACATGCGAATTACCTATTTCATCCGATAAGCAAGAAATTATTACATGGGCTGTATTACTTTACCAACTAAATTTTTCAACATAATGCAGCCGTGGTTTTTATAATTGCCTAATAAGTAGACAAATCACGTTTCATTCAGACTTGATTGCGTTTGTTGACAATCACGGCGAGTTGTGACGACACAGAATGAAGCGATTTCTATACCACTGTAGCTGTATTCGTGCAATCACATCGTATTATGCCCATACATTGCCGTTTTAAACGTACTTCAGTTATCTCAGTCTGCGTGTAGACTGCAATGGATTGAGTATACTTCGACGAATTCGTCGACCGCTGACCTTGTCGAGCCGGTTACTGGGCAAAACAAAAACTTTATTTTCCTTTGTGAATTGTTTCGATACTTACTAATATATTTGACGTTGATTTTATTCGTTTCTTTTTTAATTTACAGCTGTTATATATGTCAATTCGATACGACAGATATTTGCATAATATATTGTTATAGACATAATATATTATCGTTATCTATTAATGTTTTGTAAAAGGTTAGAGGAAAAATGTCTGAGTGTGAAGAGAGAAATAGTATATAGCGCTATTACTTATTTAAGTGTAGTAATGAAGATTTCCTTAACATATTTGAATTGAAATGGCTTTTAGATGTAGTGTTCTTCTAGTTTAGAAGTTGAAGTATTGATAGTCGCTAGTAGCAGTAGAAGCAGAGTAAATCTAAGATACAATTATGATGTGGTTGATACTGAACAACTTAAGAATTAATTTGATTGTGTTCATATATACGGAATAACCCGTAGTGCCAATATGTTCGAACTACAATATTAAACAAAAATCGTATCTCAATAGAATTTATCATAGCATCAGTAAAAGTGAAATCTAAATGAATACTTTACTAGCTTTTCCCCATGGTTAAGCTCACGTTATTATTGATTTACCTATCAACACCTTTTTTTTTTCTCGATGTAAAGTATCTTTATCTATATTCTTCTCTGTATCATTGACAACCTGTAGAATTTTTTTATATTAATCGGTTTAATAGGCAAAACAAAGCGTAACAAAAAAAATAACTTACCCATACTCGCATTAATCATGCTAGTTAGGATGATATACTTAAAATTATTTAGATTTATATATTAAATCATATATATATATATATATATATTAAATCCCCCAGTCGGTAACGTCCCAAGCCTAGGTCCGTTCCCTCGACGTGTAAGCCCTTGAGCACGCTGCTCGCGCGATACAGTGACACAAAATCTCACAACACTGCAACAACATTACACGTATCATCTCCACACACGTGCACGCATACACGCTTACACATTAAAGTGGAAAGGTTTTATTTTTGATTTTCCCTTATCGAATTGAAATAGTTTAGAAATTTATGCGATACAAAATATATATAGGTGTTGTTAAGGTATGCTTCGTACTCATATATATTTTAATAACTCATAAAAGTATGAATATGTAGCTTAGCTAACTGAAATAGGTCGCCAATTACATGTATCAGCTTTTTTTTTTTATTTTTCTCGATCTGACTACGCTATTGACCTACCAAGGTCTTAACAGCTTCACCGGACTACTAAGGCGAGCCCTTAAGGCACTCAGCCCATTTTATTTGACAAACACATGTATTATGCAACAGCTCAAGCTGAGTATCGTACCGTACCGTAAAAGGAAAACATCCCGATTTTGAAACATTTTTTATCGGTGCTCCGCTCCTATTGGTCTTAGCGTGATGATATATAGCCTATAACCATTCTCGATGAATGAGCTATATAACACTGAAGGAATTATTCAAATCGGACCAGTAGTTCCTGCGATTACCCCCTACAACGTCACAACATCACAACGTCACAAACTCACAAACTCACAAACTTTATCTCTTTATAATATTAGTATAGATATCTAGGAACTGTAGTATACAAGTTTAAAAATGTAATTATTTTAACCTTATGTTTGATTTCTGTTTTTTAGACAGCCGATGGATAAAAATAAGGATTTTTATAGCTATTTTTTGTACTTGTGGTGATCGTTTGACTACTATACAGTAAATAAAATATTTAAATGTAAATAAATATTAATGAGATCTATTGTGAAAAGCAGTGCAACAAAGAAATACTCCGACTTTGTTTATATTTTTTTGTTCTATACCAGGGCCTTTTAAACTTTTGTCATTCACGGCCCCATTTATGATTGCGAGTTTCTTGACGACCCCATACAAACATAATAGAAAAACAAATTAATATTTTTGATAATTTATTTATTAGGTAACAATACACATATACATATGAAAATATATAGTTTTAGAATTCTTTTTGAAACCTTCAATATTCAAATCTCTCGCGACCATAGAATTTTGCTACGCTAACCCATTTGGGGTCGCGACCCATAGTTTAAGAAACCCTGTTCTATACATATAAGTTTAGGAATCCATGAACGCGTAAATCAACAGTAAGTTCACCAAAAAGTTTTTATTTATTATGAAATGCATTTGTTATTAATATTCAATCGAATATTATTATCGACCGGGTGCGTCTATTTTGACATAATACTGTAGGAAGCTAGGCGCGAGCTGCCGCGACCTCAGTGACGTCACGCGGAGGCCGCCCCGTGCCGCTCTCTCTGCTGCCACAGTGTTACAGCGTGTGAAACCACAACAGAAGGCTCAACTTTTTTATGACAGCATATAATAATATGTATGTTTATTTGTCATAATGATTAAGTGTTATATAAAACGCAACGCAACATTTACTATTATATCGTTAATCGAAAACTAGAGAGTTTGTTATAATATATTTGTATTATTTATTTATAGGTTTTAATGTATTTTGCTTTACATAATTTAGGGAAGAAGTTGTGAGGATAAGCGGAAAAGTATTTGTTGTTTGTTCTTCATTACTTTGACAGTAATGATGCGGCATTAAGTGTGTTCGAGGACACGGCTTCTTGAGTACAGCTACGTATTCTAATTTGTTCGATTTAGATTGCGTAATTCAAAATTGTATTTGCTACACACGTTCATAATAGATTATGCACCTTCTGTGTCTATTTATTTTGTGTTTACATCAGTTAATATTAAAATATAGATTAAATATATTTTTAGATACACCGGAGCAAGCTAAAACAAACAGACAAAATACATTATACCGTATTTTATATAAATTGATTTAATAAATACAGAGAGATAGAAAAGTTCACTACAGTTTGTTCCTTTGTTTCTCAATTGATTTTCTTTATGTTCTGACAATAGTTATTCATGAGCTTTAGTATTTATTAATAAAAAAATTGGAAACAATTATATTCACCCTAATTCACACTGCTCACATTTATAATCAACAATATTTAAAGAATTCTCAATTCAGATAATAATGTCTTTATTTTAATTTAAATATGATAAAGAACGTTGTATCCCTTATTGTGTTCAATTCGATCAGTGGACACCCATTAGTATAGATTTAATATATTATTTTAATGGCTGCAATTTATATGCAAATAAAGGACATTCGAAGAATACCAAACGAATTTTTCGATCTATTAAATTTAGAAACAGACCTTTAAGCATTATTAGATAGATTTACGTTATAATAAGAGACTGCAAATAGATGTACAAGTACCCCTGTTGAGATGTTACTGGAATCTATCGCTGTTTATAAAACATATCTCAGAAATGCCGGACTCCCTATGTGGGCCATTAATAAATTGCTACTTTAGAGAATTGAGTTTGAATACGTTATGTTGTTAAGCACACTATTTGGATCAGATCCTGGTATTTCAAGCAATATTGTTTTGTATCAGAAATAGCTGCAACGATGATGTCTCCACAGTCAACTTAACCAGATTCTCTCACTCCTAATAGTTTATAAATCTCATGTTTTCTATTGTACTTAGAATATACCAGTTAATCCTAATATCAAAATTTTCAACTAACTGTATAGTTGCAGCTTCGTACGATCGTTGTTAAATATAAATAAGGCAGTAAATTAAAAAAAGGGTATTTCACAAGGTTGAAAAATTGCAGAAAACGGTAACGAATTTAGTTTGATTATAAATTTATGTAAAAAAATAATGAGAATGTCGTTTATGTTTACATAAATTACTAATGTTTTTAATATAAAAAAATTAAGTAATTAAACTTAGAAAATAGTAAACAAAAATAATTTATTACTACTATATTTCTAGTATTAATACATATATATTTTGTTTGATTATAAATAAAGATAGGATCGGATATCGACTTATTCTGTCGTATAAATGAAATATAATTCATATAATCTTATACTAAGCTTCGAAAAATATCACTGATTTTGATGAAATCTTTATACACATAGGACTTTTCAAAATATTATTTAGGTTTCAAATGAAACAATAAACACGGAAATATACTTGAGGGCACCACTTCGTAAGCGCGAAGTTCAGTAAAGCGCTTTAATACCCTCTAAAATATGCTGATCATATGCTATATAATTCTTTAAAAAGATAAAATCAATGCTTACGTAGATATTTGTGAGGAATATGAATAGCCAGTTTGCTATAACTAATATAGATCAAAACGTTTATAACAAGATCAAGAGGCGTTCTTGAAATTCAGTTTAATCATAAATTCACGTATTTCGCGGTAATCCTTAGTATTTTTCCCGATGACACTGACTCATTTCTTTTCCATTGAATGAAATCAAGGGTGTTTTTGTTATCCATACTTCTCAGTATATGAGAATAATTGTATGATTATGTTTGTACAAAACGTTCTTAGAAACTTTAGGTATAAACTAACACTTGGAAAATCCTCTTTAACGATGCATTTAAACGAGTAATAGCAATTTGAGTGGCAAGTTATGAAATGATAATTAAATCATGATCTTTAGCATTAAATTCCCACACTCACTATATTTATGGATCAGTTTCACACTAGAACAAAGTTTAGGATAATTCATTAGTTTAATGACAAAATCATTCATTATTATTATTGACTAAATCCATAACTTGGACGTCCTACTAAACATTATGAAATATGTTATTTGTATTGTGAATTCTGTTTGTAAAAGATTTGGCGTAAACAGAACTTGCTTTATAATAGAAGCTATCTTTCGAAATCGTGGTACTTTATTATAGGCAGTAAAAAAATTGTAAGATGTGTAAATAGTCTTCTGAACAGTTCAGTTATAAATTGTTGATAATTTACATTTGTGAATATTAAATATTACTCGCGTATGTATTATTATATACGTTACTCGCGTTCGCAGGAAGTGTAACTCTCATTCCCCTGCAAGTCGTCCCAGGGTCTACTAAAGGGTAACAATTTATTCGCCGCTGCATTATTCCACATAAATTAATCATCGCAACAACAAATAGAGTAATCGATCAATCAACCACAATAGTAGACGGATACTCTATTTAGCTATACCATTAAATAAAAGCATATTAAAAGATTTAATAATGGGAATGGAGTAGTACCACCCTCTCACAGAAAACCGCAGTGAAGTAACAGTGCTTTCATTGTTGCGTTTCGTTCGGTCAGTGAGAGCACCGGAAGCCTACCTCCTTCCCTCTCCCTTCATTCTCTTCCCTTTCCCTTCCCCTTTCCCCCTTCCTCACCAACACAGGCTGGCAGCGCACTTGCGACTCCTCTGGTGTTGCTGGTGTCTATGGACGGTAGTAATCACTCACTTATCCTCAGGTGACCCACCTTTTCGTTTGTCTCCTATGACATAAAATAATAATAATAATCTATGCTATTATTTTATTGTCAGGAGTGCACCTTTTGTTTTCTATTACATTGTGACGCCTTCAAGTACGACGTATCCCCTATATTGCGTGTTGCCAAGTGAACTAACTATACTTAATAATTTATAAGATACAAATTGACTTTTCGTGTGTGTAAAACATACTAGGTTTACGCTATTATGCATTTCAATTCATTTGCAACGTGGATAATTTTATAATAGCTAATCCTATATTGTTATTATTTTTATCTGTTGTTTGATTTTTAAATCCAATCTGTATTGCCTTGACCTGTAAAAGAGGTAAAAAGTTAACGTTTTTAATTACCTCATCATGGTTTGGCCATGAAGTTAATGAAACACGATCGGATTACTTCAACATACTTTTTAATTTATTATATGGTACTTTATCGTTATAAATCAATTATTCGGGTAGCCAAATTGACCCTTTGAATATATTAAAGGGATATTGAAACATTATAATATTTACTAGCGTCCCGCTTCGGTTTTGTATGGGTGCAATGTGCTAGTGTGACTTTATTTAACCAATTAACTTGCATCTTTCACCGCTTTGATCTTTACAGTTCATCAAATTCATAGAAGTTTCATAAGAACCCTCATGTATCATACAAAAATTTATTTCTATTGTGAGTAGTTTTTAACCTCTAATATCTTCACAGATATTCATTGTAATAATATTTTATGTGATTACTTAAAGGGTTTGATGTTAATTAAAATAAAGAAACCCAGAATTAATCACCTACATAGTTTATACTTCGTATTATATTATATTATATTATGGGGTGTCAAATAACATCATAAGATTTGAGACACCCAAGCCAACCTCACCTGCACGTGGTGCACCCTGCTGAATAACGAACGAGGCAATGGCGCAAGCGGGGTGGTAGGGTTTTACAGCCCGACTGGGTCGCAACCACCATGTATATGGCGAACAAGCCCGTAATAGTGATTCGCTTCTACGGGTCGCGTTTCGGGATCAGCCTGTGCATATCCAGCTTTTTATAGGCCGGCATGATAGTGGCGATCGGCGATGGACAGTGTGTCAACCGGTGGTCGCTATTATTTTTGGATTGTACTATGCTTACCATCAGACATAGTGCAGTCACTTTGCCGTGCTACAATAAAAATATATATATATATATATATATATATATATTATAGCGAGTTAAGTCAGCAAATTGAAGAGAGAGTTACGTTTCTTTCTGGAACCCCTTGACTCCGTAACCAAACGCGTTTATTCAACGAAAGATTTGAATTGTTATTCTCGGAAAAGTTATATCAGTTTATGTTTGGCATTTTCGTAGTCAGTATTCAGTGATTTTGATAATTGAGTTCATTTAGTCAGTTTTTAAGATTGGTAGCTTAAACTAGCTTTTACTCCGTAATATAGAATTGATTATATATGTCCTTGTTTGAACCCCTCACAATGTGTATGTCAAGTTTCATGTTAAGCGGTTAAGTAGTTTAAAACACAACAAACAAATGTACATTTTAAATTATGCTATCAGTAAGAATAGTCATCATTAGTCTGCAAGAGATTTACTACAAGGCCTAAGGTCTATTGCCGAAGGAACGTGAAGGAATAATCACCACGGTAGCCCACTATGTATTGGCGATTATCAACTCTGAAAAATCTATAGTTCTATGTTCTCCTACAGTGGTACTATAAGAACGAGAATCACGATGTTTTTTCTTCACCGTCAACCAAAAGTGCTACCGATTTAATTTAGCAAATGTACACGAATTCTGCAAAATTCGTTGGTTCCATTCAAATCGCTCGACCACTACGACCCTATTATATTCATTAATTATTCTGAGAACAGTGGATAGCTATAACAACAAGTTAATTATATAGCAAACATCATACACAAGGCGTAACATATATAGAGTATAAGGTTTAGGCGTGTCGTTTCCGGAATGTGTTAGTGTATACAGAGTAGAAGGGTTGTATTTGACTGTTCGTGACTATCATAAAGATGGTGATAGACTGAATACAGTGGCTCGCTACCAATTTATCATTTTTCAAGATCAAATAATCTCGCATACGTTAAAGCCAAGAGACGTTTAAGTAGATATAACAGCGATGACCTTTACTTACTGATCTGTCGATGTTCGCATTTGTTGTTATATTGTGTTGTACTTACCATAAAATATAGAGCCGCAATTTTGATATGCTACAATAAATTCCCCAGTTCTATTTGACTGGGATTTTCTAGAATATATAAAAACAAAAATGAATTGCCGAATGTATGTATGCGCATCACTTCAAAACGGCTGCAACTATTTAGCTAAATATTTTTTTGTGTTTATAAGAAGTGGATGAATGAAGGAAACAGAAAAAAGATATAATGAAGAGGGATTTTAGGGAGGAATAATGCATGAGCTAAAGTTTATAAAAATACTAAGTGTTTCTCGTCCACTTCGTTAGGCATTAAAACCAGAAAATGGTCAATCGAATTCAAAAAATAAGTAGCTCAGATCTAATAACTAAAAATTACACATCGAATAGTTTATAGCTCTATGCGGATACGTTGAGTAGTTTTGACGTGAATTAGTCTTAAAAGAACTGTAGTTTTAATATGTATAAAATTTAAAATACAAGTCTCAAGTAAAGTTAGAAATATTTCCGTTCCGTGAGAACGCTGCTTAAACCGTCACAGTGACAAGAAAATAATGAGTAGTGTCATTACTAGTAAAAATACTAAAGCAGAAAGGTAACTGCTCTCTCTTACATATGGATACTTGTGAGGTAATTTATGTGACTGTTTAGACGTTTGCACACTGCTTAAATATTTACAAAACGAATTAATAGAGTTTATTACATTTTGACCTTCTGCTTACTTGTTTGCTTGTGGTGCGAAGTATGAGGCTTCCCCGCGTGTTGCCCGAACTAGTTTAGTTATATTGCTCGTTATTTATTTATCGAATTTGCTTTGGCTCACCGCCGCTCCATTTTTTGGTTGTTGTGAGTGTTTAAATGAAGATAAAGTGCCGTTAGCCGCGAAATTCATCACGTTTCAATCAGTTTGAAAGCTTTCTTAGATATATTATTTAGAAATTTGTTTTGACGAATACATTCATGCAAGGAGTATCGTTGCCACGCGATTTTCAGTTCATGTAACATTTATAGAGGAGATAAAAAATATCCTTTTTTTTATTTAAGTTAGACAATGTATATTATTAAAATCTTCGATATATGTGTATGTTTTCAAAAAAGACAGTTTTATTTCTTTTCGTATGTGTGCATTCTTTGTATTCGACTGATTTTTGTGATACTTTTACTAAGGTAGTTTTTATGTGAAACTTTTAGTGTATGCAATAGTAGGGGGGCATTTATATATATGCTCCAGGAGGCAAACTTCGTCTTGTTAAAGACTTTAATCAGTCATAATAAAAAAATGTATGGTCGGAATATTGAAAACTTGGGACTACTTTTAGTTATGTATTTATATAAAAAAATCTACGTCAGAAAATTAAAAAAATAAGAATCTCAGTGTGAATAAAAACGGCACATACATAAACTGATATATGATACTTAGGACAAAAAAAAATTAAACCAGTACCTATCGTTCAAATTGTTAAGGAGGTGGAAATTGCGAACACACGGACAGCGAAATTGTGTATATAATAGTATAGATATTAAATAATATCGTTATTTAAAATTTAAATTAAATTCTTCTGTTTATAATTAATTCGATTAGTATATCTAAAAGCTGTTGGCGCCGTGTTACAACTAAACGAGGTGAAGTAATTTAAGGAATTATTAATGTGGTTGTAACAAAACTAGTCTTTGAATATTAAATTTCTTCAAATGAGAATTTAAATAAATAATAAAAGAGGCCTTGCAATTTTGTTGTTAGCAATAATATTAGATAAAATATTGTAAGTGTCGCTTCACTTATTTTAAAATATTTAAATTAAAACAATTTGTAAAGGAAGTAGACTAAAATACAAACTTCGCTGTATAGTTTAAGAAATTAAAAGATATATTTTTCTAATTTTGATGGATTCTTTTAATATTCGTCATTATTCCGTCCTATAAAACGGATACCAAATGCGATATAATTTACATATAAATAATATTCTAAGTGCTGTTTTATCTGAAACGATTAAAATAATTCTGACGAGATTTTAACTGAAAGAGAGACGAATTTCCGTGTTTAGTGGAGTTTACTCCTAGACAATCGATTTTCATATATAGCCCGCTCTATAAAAATGATATGGAGAACATAAAAAGAAAAATAGTAAGTAGAATAGAAATTAAAGGCTCGAATTTACAGTATTTAACATTGATTGTGTTGAAGCAAAAAAACAAATAATCCTTCAAAGCGAGTAATCCTAACATGAGGTACGTTGGGGAATATTAATAATGGTGACTTAAATCGGGTTGCGTAATGCAATGTTCTTTTGAATTCATTATTTTTTATTATACTATATAGTATTCTCCTATTAGTTAGTAAGTGATGTAATGTTTAGTGATCGTGCGCTGAATTGCTTAATTTAGTTGGAGCTGCGACTACAATGCTAGAAACAAATTAGTCATAGAAAATTCACATTTTACGGTCTCGGGTCTCGTTGTATCAAAATAGCTACAATTTGAAGATTGAAAATAAATTAATCACACCAAAATAAAGTGTAAACAAGTATGCTTATTACGAAGGCAGTATAAATAGTGCCCTAATTAAACATTTAGTCCATAAATTATGGACTAGAAATATAGATAATTCTAGACAAACATTATTAAAGAGTACACACACTGTGTAGGTGGTAGAGCCACGCTGAAGCTATTACTGGTTTCAGCATGAATGGGTCGGCTCGTCCGGGGTAGCACTACCCTGTCACAGAAAACCGACGTGAAGTAACAGCGCTTGCATTGTTGAGTTTCGTTCTGTCAGTGAGAGCGCTGGAGTCCGATCTCCCTTCCTCTTTCCTCCTTTCCCTTTCTTTCCCCTCCTCGTCTCCCATATTTCTGGCTGTATATTGGCTGGCAATGCACTTGCAACTTCCCTGATGTCGCTAGTGTCTATGGATGATGGCGATTGCCGCCTTTATTATAAAAAAAAAACACAATAGTCACCCGTGTCCGTCTAAATTCGGCCATAATAAGGAGTAATAATATTACCCTGCACTCTATAATAATATATTAATGCTATCATCTCGTTTTTTATCTCTCCTTTAGTGGGAGCAAAGTGAAGTGCTTTCATTTTCGCATATATTGGTTGTTGGTTAATGCTTTTTCTATGTCATAGGAAGCAAACGAAGAAATGGGTCAACTGATGTTAAGTGATCACCTCCGTCCATAGACACTTGCAACACCAGTGGCGTCGCAAATGCATTGCCAGCCTTTATTTGAGGAGAGCGGTAAGGAGGAGAGTAGTAGGTATGGATGAAGGGAGGGGAGGTGGTCCTCTGGCGCTCTAACTGATCAAACGAAACGCAACAAGCACTGTAACTTCATGTGCATGTTTCTGAGGGTCGGATGGTAGTACCCCGGGCGTGCCGACCTATTCATGCTGAAACCAGTAATAGCTTCAGCGTGACTACCACGTAACATTTGGCTTGTTCGCAAGTTGCGATAAGTCTAGCAGATAATTGTCGTTATTATTAATAATAACTGATAATTGATAGCAGAATGACCGTAACACATTACATTATTATTGGTTGTATAATTTCTTAGACTTGAAAGTAGGTAGCTATGTAAGTCAAATGAACATTATTGAAGCAACATGAACTGCTTTTTCTCAATCGATGTGATAAAATCACTGCCATTACAACTCCCCATCTCTAACTCAGATCTACAATTTGCAGAAGGTGAGACTGCACCTTCGTCTTCCTTAACCTAGTGTCGCTTATGGTTCACTCTGTTTCAGTTTTTCGACCGAGGCAAGTGACGGAAAGAGTGAAACAACTACAGATTTGAGAGTGTTGTTAGCATTGCGCGCTACATGTTTCGCGCTAGAATCTACATATTATGATGTACTCGTTTTAAGATACTCTTACAATTATGTAGATATTAGTGATTTTCTTGATGGCATTACAACTTTTATCATGTGAAGTTTATCTATAACATCAACTTTGTGTTTTCTTCTTAGGCTTCTGCATAAAAAGGATCATAATTCTTTAAAAAAAAATTTCGAACTGAGTACGCTATCTACCAAGCAAGGTCTTAACATCTTCACCGGCCTACTAAGACGAGCAGTTAAGGCACTCAGCCGATTTTATTTGGGCAACTAGCTCAAGGGTGCACGGCACACCTCGGATTGGGCTGTTTCCTGATGCATGCAATTCGCGACATATTTGAGTTAACCTAAGCTAAGCTACGTATTCATACTTATATGAGTTATTGAGACATATATGTGTATCAAGCATACATACCTCGACAACTCTTATATGTTTTTTGTATCTGATAATTTTTGTAAACTATTTCAGTTCGATAAGGGAAAAATAAAACCCTTTCGCTTTCACGTGTAAGGGTGTATGCGTACACGTGTTTGTAGGTGATATGTGTAATGTTGTCGCAGTGATGTAAGATTCTGTGTCACAGTATCGCGCGAGCAGCGCACTCAAGGGCTCCACGCCGAGGGAACGGATCTAGATTTAAACTACTGCCGAAAGAGTATAAAAAGAATCAATAACGTTTAAGATGATGCCTTAACTAAGTCAGAATCATATCTTCCGCATTTGCAGCTATACGTTTCAAATGGACACAATGATTTCATCGCAATCAATTATATTTGTATTAAATTATAACATTTTCTGATATACTCGTAAACGGACAATCAATGTCGATTGCGTTGTATATTGTACACAAAGAGATGACAAAACTGAATGCAGCGGTTCCCCGAAGCGTTGGCCAATACTGTTACAAAACAAGTAATTGGCTTTTTATAAATGTTTTATAGATTTCTGCACTTATGTATTTTATTTCTACATAACTCGATATGAGATTGTATAACGTTTATTGAATTTGTACAATAATCTACACTAGTCGTTGTCTATTGTTTGATGGCTACAATTAATTAATCTATTAAGTTTTAATATTCTCGAGTTTTTACCTAAGATTGTACAAATGTTGTACAGTACGTTAGAATCGCAAAGTACAAAGAATTTTTTATTTTATTTTTGGCAGTAAATGATAATATTAAAAATGTCTTGTGATTATTTCAATATTCTAAAAAGATGGTGTTAATGAGAGGTGTTTTTGTGGCATCTCAGAATTCATGCTTCGTGGTGTCATTTCTCCATACCCTTCACTTTTGCGCACGATAATCGAACTAAATTACATAAAATTCCAACAATATTACAAAATATGGAGTTAAGTAACACAGGATTAGGAATAAAATATGAAAGCCATTACTACATAACAGACTAAGATATAGTTGATAATTTAATACTACCGAGGAAGTTTTACTTCGATAAATAGGTAATAACATAAACAAACTAGTGTGTATATTTAAAGATAGTTTCGCGTTAATAAAGTCTTATTTAACTGATTAATATTTATAGTTCTTAAAAGAATTACCTAAATAACTTCTTTAGATAAACTACTCAAGTCGAAATTATAATTTAGGTAATCATATGAATAGTTTTAATTAATCATAATTATATGTTAATTTTTAAACATATATTGTCATTTACATTTAAATGTTTTTCCTGATAATTATTTTTTAAAGAAATACTCACTTGTGTAAAACATATATATCTTTAATTAAATTAATAAGCATATTTTTGGTAGTGGTACACTTTGATGACGGTATTTGTTTGTATATTTTTAATAATTCTGGTATTACTGCAATGAAGTTAGGAAGGGAATAATAGCATTATAGATTCATCTAAGCAGAATTTTTTTTTTTTATATATCATATAAGAGGAAAATGAATAAGGGTCACCTGTTGTTAAGCGATTACCGCCATCGATAGACACTAGCAACCCCAGAGGAGTCGCAAGTGCGTTGCCAGCCTGTATTTGGGGGAATGGAAAGAAAGGAAAAGGGGAAGGAGAGGAGAGGGCAGCGAGGGGAGATGGTCTCCGGCGACTCACGCGATCTCACCGAACGAAACGTAACAATGCAAACACTATTACTTCAGGTCCGTTTTCTGTGAGAGGGTGGTGCTACCCCGGAGGAGCCGACCCATTCATGCTGAAACCAATAATAGCTTCAGCGTGGCTCTACCACCTACTAATGTATGAATATATCATATTTTAACTAACAGCAGGATATTTAAAAATATTATATGAATCCGAGTACTAGACTACGAAAGAGACGGATGAGAAAATATTATATGTGGCAGAGATGCACATGTTAAGATGGATATATGGGTGTAACCAGAATAGATAAAATAAGGAATTGAGGAGGAATAGGTTAACACAGTACGGGCATATTATGGGAAAAGATAAAAATCATGTAATTAGAAAAGTTCTGATGGTAGACGGATACAAGAGTAAAGGAAGACAGACGGGTCACCGGATGTTAAGTGACCACCGCCGTCCTTAGACACTTGTAAGTCCAGGGGAGTCGCAAGTGCGTTGCCAGCCTATGTATAGGGAAAGGGGAGGGGAGTATGAGAAGGGAGGGGTGAGGGGAGGGATGAGGGGATGGGATGAGGGAAGGGAGGGGAGGGGAGGAGAGAGAGGGGGAGATTGTCCTCCGGCGCTCTCACTGACCGAACGAAACGCAACAATGCAAGCACTGTTACTTCCTATCGATTTTCTGTGGGTCGGGTGGTACTACCCCGGTCGAGCCGAATCATTCATGCTGAAACCAGTTATAGCTTCGGTGTGGCTCTACCACCACTAGAATGTGAGCGAGGTGATCGAGATAAATCTCACGACATATTACCAAACGACGAGGGCAGCGTTCAAAAATCGTTAAAAACACCTCACTTAACTATTGGGTTTCCTTGCTTCTCGCTTATTCTACAGTTTTTTTGGTAACTGCTTCGTTCCTAATGGTCGTAGTAATATATAAACTATAATACTCCGTAATAAATATAAAATTATATATTCATTATACATATTATAAAATTCAAACATATACTTCTAGAGATTACCGCACTCAAAAAATTAAAATCAAACAGTTGAATTAAGAGTATTAACCAATTAACTCATTTGCAATCATAATTTTTGCCATTTAACTGCAATGTATTTGTTTTTTTAATCATGATTTATCACACTACTATGATCGAATAATATAAATGGAATACATTCCATGTTATAGGTACACCGGTCTAGTATAAAATGTTATCGGCTGTACAACGCAAGACGGCCTTGCGTGAGCGTTTATCAGCGAAGTCATTTACAGAATGCATGCGTAAATAGAAACGTCGCGCCACCGCTGTCATTATTTGAATTTCGAACTTATTTGGAGACTCAGTTTTTTTGAATAGAAACGCCGCACCGTTCTGTCATTATTTAAATTTCGAACGTTTTTAGAGTTTATTAGTATATTTTTTATGAAATGAAAACTTATGCGCGTTGAGCGGTATTTTGGCAGGCGATAAATTTATAATTTCGCGTCATGACATTCTGGTAAGCGTGACCGACCATATTGCGTGGCGTGCATCAGACTAGCGACGAGTAGGATATGGCTCTGTGTACACGTAATATTGATATTATGCAGCTTATCATACCTTTAAGTGATTAACAGATTTTGTAAAAATGCATGATATAATTATTGCTTCGATTGCCAATAAATATGAAAACCACACTGATTGATGTTAATGATTTTAATTAACCAATTTTAAAATTTAAATATTGTGATAATCTAATTAATTTAAAAATTCGACAGCCCTATCTATGTCTGTCTCGACTTCTTTTTAAATTAATTTATCTGGAGCCATAGTCAACGCTTGTAAGCAGCCGAAATTGTCTACGCAAGGCACTATGGCAAGCTTTTCACGGTGTGTATTTAAGTTCATGGACTCGAAATAAGGCTAATTTAAGGAACCACAAATGTTAAAAATGCCCTAAACCTGTAAACACGCAACTTAAACACTGATTTAATCTATACGTAATAATATTGGGTACACCGCAATGTGACGTCAAAGTCTATGTAAATTCCGATGGTCGCTGAATATTTTTTAGGTTACTGACCATAAAACTAATTTTTAATAGTTTGTTACAGTGAGTAGGTAATGATTCTGCGTTTGTTAAAACATAAAGGATTTTATTCTACATAATTATTAACATAAATTATTTTCCATATTAATTTGATAAGTAAACATAAAAAGTGGAAAACATTTTTTTTTCATAAATACAATCAAGGAATTATCTTATCTAGTAAGTAAAATGATGTACTTATTTCGGTCGTTAGAATATAATACAATTAAGGTTTTTTTTCGAAATGACTATACTATTGACCTAGCAAGGTCTTAACGGCTTCACCGGACTACTAAGGCAAGCGCTTAAGGCACTCGACCGATTTTATTTGACAACTAGCTCAAGGGTGCACGGCACATCTCGGCTTGGTCTGTTGCCTGTTACGTGCAATTCGCGACCTATCTGAACTTATCTAAGCTAACTATTCATACATATATGAATTGTTGGAACATACATGTGTACCAAGGATACATACCTCAACAACTCTTATATACATATATTTCGTATTGGATAATTTTCTAAATTATTTCAGTTCGATAAGAGAAAAATAAAACACTTTCATGTGTAAGCGTGTATGCGTGCACGTGTATGGGTGTGATATATGTAATGTTGTTGCAGTGATGTAAGATTTTGTGCGATTGTATCGCGCGAGCAGCGAACTCAAGGGCTCCACGCCGAGGGAAGGGACCTAGGCTTGAGCCGCTGCCGAGAGGGGCTGATCTGCTATGCGAGAGCGAAATTAACCCTCATACAATTAAGAGGAATGTATATTTCTAATGTATATATATATATTATACAAGAAATCCGCAAATGAAAAATACAAATATCGACAGTTTACCAAATTTTTGATCAAAATCAATAATTCTATTAAAACTAAAACAACAAAATTAATTAAAATTGTAAAGGAAGCATTCATTATACTCATTTCAAAATGTTCTTCGCATTTATACAAATAAATTGTTGAAAATAAATTATCTTTTGTTCTGGTTTTACAACATTTTGCATATATGGCATAAACCTTTATGGGACTAGGAAAAATACTTAATCTTTAGTATATACCCTTATATATGGCATAAGACAAAAATTATACGCAAATTTTCGCCTATTGTCCGTCTTGAATAACGAAATTAGGTCAAATTTGGTAACAAGTCTGTAATGTACACTGACATCTCAGAAATGTCGCTAAAATTGTTCTTTTGTACAGCCATAATATCTTGTTTATAATTTATCTTTTACTAGCTGTTCTCGCGACTTCGTCCGCGTGGTATAGTTACTTTGGAAAAATGGTAACACGCAGCGAAAGCTCAAAAGGAAAAATAAAACAATTTTGAAACATTCTTCATTAGTGCTCCGTTCCTAGTGATCATAGCGTGATAGCTTATAGTCTTCTACGATAAATGAGCCATCTAACACTCAAAAAAATTTTGGTGTTATGACAATGTTTCCTTTGAATGATAAAGGATTGAAATGTAAATCGATTGACACGGTATCAGGACTAACCCTTGAACCCTGATCGCTACAAATCACTATATAATAAACTCAAAAACTAATAAGCGGATTTTCATACGGTCTTCATTAATAGATAGAATGATTTACGAGGAAGTTTTAGGTATATCATTTGTCATTAGTTTTTAATGTAAATTGTTTGATATATAACGATAATTGTTGGTAAGGTTAGAAAAAGTCAAGCCGCCTGAAAGTTTTCGCCGAAAACGCTGCCTAATTAATCCCTTTGAGACATAACAAAACAATTAAACGCTCGCCTTAGTAGTCCGGTGAAGCTGTAAAGGCCTTGCAAGGCCAATAGCGTAATGAATTAGAAAAAAAAAAAACAATTGATATTAGAAACGACGCAGATGAAGTCGCGGGGATCAGCTAGTAAATAATAAATCATATTACTAAAATGCAATATTAATTTGTTAAAACTATGTAGTAAATGTGTTTGTATTAATTTGTTTTAAGTTTTGAAGGAAATTAATGTATTTATAATTATGTTTAAGATACATGCATATAACCATAACCTGTTTACCTCTGACTGAGTATTGCGTCATTATATTATTATATAATAAGTAATACATAATGGTTACGTTTTATTAAAGTTTGAATATATTTTCAAGTTATTACAAGGTACCGTTAGCTTGTTAGTGTAAACGTGTATTGAAATTGCGTATGGAGTAAGCTACGGGTGCATGTTCTGAATCACGTATGCGGTTGAGTGAATGCGTCGGTTATAAATAACGTTTAAGCTACTTATGGTATTAACAATATCTTCAATATTTCTATTATCTTTCTCGCTTTATATTACTTAAATTAGAAGAAACGTTTAATAACCTAAACTTATAATTTAAAAAAAGTAATTATATAATAAGGTAATTAAAATATATTTTCTTTATTCTTAATCTTTGGAATATATCCGATGTTCTATATAGAATATATATATTATATGAGAGATGTAGGTATTTTTATATTTATAAAATGTATTGTATGCATATTATTAACAAAATCTACAATATTTGTATTATACTTTATATTTCTTAAATTAAACGAAACAAATAATAAGCTGAAATTTTAAGAATGAAAATAGTTTTTAGATTAATTACAAAAATATGTATATTGTTATTTTTTCGAAAATGTCGCAAGGTTCTAGGTATAGAATGTAATTTTATATTAAGGATGTAGTGTTTTTTAGCACAAAATCTATTGTGTATCTCTGTAACTGTATCGTTTATAAAGTGATCTAAATTGTAATTTAGAAAGCCGATTACCAAATTTACTAAATAAAGATTAATTAACTTGTAAGCAACTACTTCATCTGCGTAGGAGGAGGATAAAGAAGTGTATTTATTACCTCTAAATAAAATTAATGTAGATAAAAATGATTTACATATATAATGTATCACATTACCATATAAAGAAATGTATTATTGCAAGCATACGGGTACATAAAAGTCAATGCCGAATGTCGCGAAATTAAAAAAATAAATTAAAAACGGCGTAAGCCATTTTAATCTAATGTGGCTAATACGGAAGCCGTTGGTTAAATAAGCAAAAGTACCTGGGCGACCGAGCCTAACTCGGTTCTTTAAAGAACATTTATAAATTAAAATAAACTGTTAGGTTTGCCCACAAGATTATCATTTTTTACAAAAAAAAAATATATATATATATATACACTCTGATTTGAAGTGTAACCCGGATTTTCGAAGCAACCAATTTCCATCTGAGCTATTTTTGTTTTGACAGCAGCGGCGAAATTTAACATCATATTCTAGCCATATTTTTTCATTGCCTGAAATCTCAGTTAAAAAAGTTTTCTATAAATGAAATCTAGTTATATCGATTTATTGTCCCGGAATACTATACTAAGTTGCACGAAAATAGATAATAAATAAATAATAAATCCTGCATACATACAAATATAAAAATATATAAGAATTGCTCGTTGTACTAGATATACCTTCCTCAAGAAATGTAAGTTTGTTGATTGATCTCGAGACATGATACGTGTATGTCATTCTTGTTGGATACACTTGATGTATTATAGTCGCAGTCCAGCCGGACAACACTGGGCTATTATTCATTACTTGATATTTATTATTGCCTGAGCTTAGAACTACGGTCTTATTTTACGTCAGTTATAAATGCTGTATGTTGCAGTTAAGCTGGCTCCTTTATAAAATAAAAAAATATAAATAAGCTTAATCAACTGATCACGTATATATTATTTCAAAAATTCATGCACATACATTCTATATTTTATCCCCGATATTATGGTGTTTATAGGAATCTTTCAATCCCTCGGCTGATTTTTGAAAACGCAGATCTCAAAATGCCAATTTTAAATTTCATAGTTTAGCAAAAAAAAATGTACAAATGAAAAATAATTTTACTTAAAAGTTATAATTAATTCTACATTACATAATTTTTAATGTTTTTGTAAATTATCGGGTAGTTTTTTTAATTTTTGATGCCATTAGTTTGTTGACTGTGCCTCATGAGATCTACATTGGTGTTTATGGGTTTTGTATTTTTTTTAATTTTGGATAGTCCAGGGGTTAAGGTGCTAATGTACGTACTAATTCCGATAAAAAAATGTCTGTAGATACCGAGACTTTATATAGAGATCGAATATATGCATAGCTCGCTGTCGTTGAGCATTCTACTATCACCCATCTAAAACTATAAAACATTAAATTATATTAACAAAACTAGAGTTACATATCAAAAGTAATATATAATTCTATTACATGGCAATCTTGTGCGTTAGTTTGAAGTCTCGCGTGAGTATTTCAAATATGTCTACGAGTAACAAGGCTCGTTCACAGTTAATTTATAACAGCTCGTTCACTGTACTGTACGTCATTTTCTGTCACGGTTCGTAGGTAAAGACGTAACCGACAGATATATTTTAAACGCTGTTTGAATTCTCATTTTTCACAAGTTTTAAATTCCTTTCTGTTACCTCTGAGTAGGGACTAATCTTACGATTTGTGTCTCGTCTGCTTCTAAAAACAATCGATTAGTTACTTGATTTGTTTGTGCGAAATTAAAGAAGATTAATTTATACGTAGTGGTTATATTAATTCAATATCTTACTATTATGTTATTTTATTGTTTTTTAGAATCTTTCAATAGTAATCAATAACAAGTTATTCTTTAAGCTTCCCGTGATTAACCAGTTTATTTATTTATTTTATTAAGTACAATTTATTTTTATTCTGAAGGTTGCTTTTTTCCGCCATACGGTTTGTTAAGAAATCATGTCCTTTAAAACTACTATCAAAACAGTATCAAACTCAAAAATTGGGTATCATATTTATGCCGGAACACATATTTGCCCGTGACTTTGTACATGTGGACTAAGAGCTAGTGTTTATTATTTTATCATTTAATTTCGCTGACCAATCATTATGCTACTTTAAAATGCCTAGATTACTGTTTGAAAAGGTATTTCTATATGGCGACTAAAGTCTAGTCAAAAGTGGTTCAGCTGCTTTGGAAACAAGTCCAGACTAACAAAGATATGAAAACATATCCTTTGTTTTTTTTTTTTACTTTATTTTTGGCAATTAATATTTCAGATTATTATTGCCATTGTCGCCTAGTTACTAATATTATAAGCGTTGTACGATCATTTCAATATTAAGTGTCGTGTGAATCAATATCCTAACAAGATGGTGGATCTCTTGTTAGAACCTTCCAGGGAATTTTTGTGGCATTTCAGAATTTCATGCCCCATGGTATTATTTCCCATTCACTTCACTTATGCACAATAAATTATCTATATTACGTAAAACACCACCAAATTTACAAAATATAGAGTCAAATAACCCAAGATGAATAAAATAGAAAATTCACTACATGACAGACTACAGTCACACAATTTATGGAAAGCAGGTCTTTCAAGAGCACGACAAGCTGTCTCAGTTTTTTTTACATAGATACAAGATAATGTTATTTAATAGTCTTCAACGGGTATAGTGTAAAATAAAGTCACCGTTACCATTGCGATTTCTATGTGACGTGAGTCAGTTGTTGTTTTTTTACTATGGCTAGCTAGAGACTCATCGCGTCAGTCGTCTGTCCAATCCCTTATTAGATTATGTATGCGGAACTAGTTTTAACGATGCCATCCAATCTAGTAGTCGCTCTAATAAAAAAAATGGCACTTTGTGACCTTGACCTTGACTTTATCTATCAATTGTAGAAATATATCCTTGTATACAATGATTAATTTCATATATGACTTGAATTAGTCGAAGCAGTCGTAAGTCGTCACTCAAAATAATGAAATAACTCTTCTCGTTTTTTAAATTAATTACTCATAGTGTCAATTACAACATTTATATTTCTCATTGGAATTATTGTCATTTTTTTATCTTTATTTTTAGCAACCAATCTTTTAGATTATTACTGCCATTGTTTTGCAGTTAATAATGTTACAAGCGTCGTGTGATTATTTAAATATACTAACAAGATGGTGGCTCTCTTGTTAGACCTTCCAGGGAGTTTTCATGATATCTCCGAATTTCATGCTCCATAGTGTTATTTACCATTCACTTCACTTATGCACAATAAACTGACTATATTACGTAAAACACCACCAGAATTACAAAATATAGAGTCAAATAACACAAGATTATGAATAAAATATAAAATCCACTACATGACAGACTAAAATCTCGCCAAAAACTTGAAATTATTGACATTAGTCTGGTTTTCACATCTATTGTGGGAGCAATCATTATATACATACATGTTATACAGTTTATTAATTCAAACATATGATACGTTGCACAATATTAATGTTAGATGTACACAGGCTCTTATACTACGTGTCGGTCGTCTGACGCAGGACGCGCAATAGCGACACGCTTCCTAGCATTCACGGTCACGCTTGCTAGTTTTTTTTTTTTCGAACTGACTATGCTATTAGTTTTGCAGCCTTTACGGCTTTAACCGGACTACTAAGGCGAGCGCTTAAGGCACTCAGCCGATAAACTTACTAGCATATCAACTACGTGAAATTATAAGTTTATCTCCTACCAAAGCGATCAACGACGACAAGCCTAAAAAGTTATCACTTCCAAAAACCTTTTCATTACTTGATAATAAATCAATCGACCTGTTTCTGACTACAGAGAACAATACACAAATACCTTTTACAGTGACAGTACTTCGAGAGCAATTAAGAGCGTGTTAATGACACGTTTCTTAATGTTTGACCTTGCGAGTAACGGTGTAAACAATTCACCCACAAAAACGGTCCATATACATCACGCTTAATGATAATACCCATATGTCACGTGTCCATTGCCGATTTCGTCAACTTTTAGCATGATATGCGATTGTTAGGGGTTAATTGTACGTCGCGGGGGATGTTACAAACGATACGAGCTCGCTATTGAGCCACGGTTATGTATTGTACCAGGAATATTAATTTGCGATGGAGGTCATATTTTGAGTTTTATTACGGTGTGTGTTTTTTACGGATTAATATGAATAATTGCTCTTTATCTCTTTATTTATTGTTTATTAATGTTATAGGTGAATCATGATTTCTGAAACATTTATATTAGGAATAGGTATGTTTTTTTATATCATTGAAGGCAAACCAACAGGCGGGTCACCTAATGTTAAGTGATCACCACCGTCTATAGACACTTGCGACGCTTTCAATACATCTCTAGGTAGCGTACATATTCATGTGTTTTATTAAATTTAATAAGCTATATATTTTCCTCATTTTAGTGCCTAATGGGTTTTTAATTCATATTGAAGTCGGTTAATTTTTTTTTTGAAAATTTAGTTTATTTGAGATGCCACAAAAACTCCCTGGAAGGTTCTAACAAGGGATCCACCATCTTGTTAGAATATTGACTCACACGATGCTTAATATTGAAATGATCGCACAACGCTTGTAATATTATTGACTACGTGACAATGGCAGTAATAATCTGGAAGATTGATTGCCAAAAAAAAAAAACGGCAGTCCGGTGAAGCTGTTAAGACCTTGCGGGGTCAATAGCGTAGACATTTCGAAAAAAAAACCAAAAATAAAGTAAAAAAAAGAATGTAAATCGAACATGTCTGTGCTTTTGCGATTTCTGTAAAAGTTACAGGTGTCTACGAATAAGATATAAAATACATTTCAATCATTTTTAGAAATGTCGTGTCTGTTTGTTTAAACACGTATCGCTGCTAAAGTATTGCATTCATGTTAAAACCTTTTCAACAAAATCCTAAATCATTTTTCGAGTAAACAGTCTTTGTTTCATTGAAATCGGTTTAGTCTATCAAAAGTTATTGTAATTTTAAGTTTGTATTTTAAGTGTTAAGTGCGAGAGAAAAATAGACAGTAAATGGACTTAATACATTCAAATGTCTTTATTAAAACGTTGGTTTTTAGATAGGTTTCACGCGGACGAAATAGCGGGCACAGGTAGTACAAAGTATATCTGTATACTTCGATGTTACCTCCGCATACCGCTCGAATTGAAATAGTTCAGAAAATTATCTGACACAAAATACATATAAGAGTTGTCAAGCTATGTATGCTTGGTACACATATATGTTTCAATAACTCATATAAGTATGAATATGTAGCTTAGCTTATGTTAGCTCTGATAGGTCGCGAATTGCATGTATCAAACAACAGCTTAAGCCGAGGTGTGCCGTGCACTCTTGAGCTATATAGCGAATTAAATCGGCTGAGTGTCCTAAGCGCTCGCCTTAGTAGTAAGGTAAAGCTGTTAAGATCTTGCTAGGTCAATAGCGTAGTCAGTTCGAAAAAAAAAGTAAATGGAAATTGGAATTCAGATATCTTAATGTATTAAGACTGTTTTTTACATTAGATTTCACCCGGACGAAATCGGAAGCACAGGAATAATGCGAATTATTTTTTGCGTAGCGTAGTCAAATCGAGAAGAAAAAATAATTCACATACCGCACTTGGCCCTTTCTGTGCCAGGTCGCTAGCTAGTGCCATGATGGTTCCGGCACTCGTGACGTCAGAGATGCACAGCTGATATTACCGAAGGGATGTACACAATAGCGGCCCGGTTACCCTCAACGCGACGCTACGCCACAGTATAAATATGAGAGACAGTACGGAAACTATGTACAAAGCTTGAAAACTGCAAACTTTTACAAACATGGGCATCGACGAGAGGTTATGAAAGGTAATCTATGGACAGCAACGCGTAAACCGCTTAGGGGTCTCGTCGATGCGCATGTTTGTGAGAGTGTGTCAGTGCGAGTGTTTATAGGTAGTTTCCGTACTGTCTCTGATATGTTTACCGTGGCGACGCGGTCGGTAACTTGCAAAGTAGCACGTTCATTTATCGCATAAACCGGTTTTTGACGCAAAACGGTCACATAACCGACATTTATTTTTCGTACCGATATCGAAAAACCGTTTTTATGTATTTCTTTAATTATTTGAAATTACGTTTCCTGACTTAATTCGTTATGTTTATACGTAGTACCTTAACTGTCGGGTAGTTTCGTTCAGTAGTTATCTATACTAATATTATATTGAGTTAAAGTTTGTGAAGTTGTAGGGGGTAATCTCAGGAACTACTGGTCCGATTTGAAAAAATCTTTCATTGTTATATACCTCATTTATCGACGAAGGTTATAGGCTATATATCATAAGGCTAAGAGCAGTAAGAGCGAAGCACCAATGAAAAATATTTTTTCCTCTTGAGAGCTACGCGGACGAAGTTGCGGGCAGGGGCTAGTTATTCGATATGATACAATCATATAGGCCTTAGATTTGTATAAATATAAGCTTTTTGTGATCAGTATAATTATTAGTAATCTTAGTTAAAATTAGTCTTTTAATATTACAAACACGAGAATTTGTAATAATGTATGGATTTAGTTACACTTTCGCGCATAAACTAATGAACATATTTTGGTGATATGTACCGTGATATATCTGTTAGAACATGGACTATATTTTTATGTTATTATTTAATTTAGCCACAATAATATGTCTACTAAGTTTTAAAAAACCCTGTCACATTTAATTAAGCCTATCTCGCTGTTGCGACGGATCGCCTCGTAAAAATACCGTTAGAATTGCCTAAACATTGTAGTCCGGTGAAGCTGTTAAGACCTTGATGGGTCAATAGCGTAGTCATTTTGAGAAAATTGTCTAAACAAGTATGGTTTCTTAATTATAAAGAGAAATACGCAGAAGTCACCAGTATTTGCTAATATTTACACATGTTTGTATAGCAGCCTTATTAGTTGTCATAATTCAATGTATGTTTAGTTTTGTTGTTTTGTTATGTTAATTGTGTCAACACACTTATGTTATAAGTTAAACAATAGAAGTAGCAATTTAATTAAAAAAAAAATTAAAGTCATGGTCTATCTTTTGTTTAAATAGTGACTGATGGCTAGTTATTTGATAGAAAACATTGTACGCAGGGCAGCGTAAGCAGGTCGACACGATTTTACCGGGCCATTCACTACTTACTATCATAGAAAAAGAAAGTGAAGTGCACTTACAAATTCATTTTCTATCGAATATAAACATTCACAATATACATTGTATAACGGACATTATAAATATCTTAGTTAAATAAATAAAAAGTTTTTATGCGATCAACTATAACCAATCCAGTGCAGTGGTCACTTTTAATCAGTTTTCACAATCCGAAGCGAGTTAGCTATCGTACGAGCAGCGTAAAATTGTCGTAAATAAACCAGAACCATCGTTTTTATCAAAATAATGTGTGTAATGAATAAACGACCTGCGTAATTTAAAGGTAATATTGATATTTTTACATGCGTTTTTTAGTTTATTATTTGTATGCTCCGTTTTGAAATTAAAAAATGTTGAGTCGGTTATAAGGACTGAGCGTGATTGGGAAAACTTAAAACATTCATAACTGTGTTTTCTTTGAAGTTTTAAATCAATTATATCTTATTTTGAATTAGGGGCCGTATTACGTAAGCACTGTTTGGGGAGGGGGTCCTTGATTTGCTTGTTTTTTAAGACACAGGTTATGACGGGTCAGGGTGGTAATTACGTCAGTAAAATTTATTAATTTAATCAAGACAAAATTGAAAATACTTATATAAATGTAAAATACGTAAGCATGGGAGGTGGCTTAAAAGCATTGCTTACTTTTGCTGACAAGGGAGAGAGGACGGTTGGAATTCCGAAAAATTCTGCTTACGTAATCATTGAACGGTCCACGCACACGATGAAATCTCAAAATTGACATCATAATGAAGAATATAGTAAAATCTGTGAACGATAACAATATGCCGTTATCGTATAATCGTAAATTAACAATAATTACCGTACGGTACTACGGTAAGTTTGCACTGACAAGGAATATGTCGGACCAGTTCGTGTGCCGGTGCGTGTTGCCAACCAAACCCTTCAAAGTGGGACACGACACCGTGCGTTATTATTTTACGGTGGAAAAAGTGTGTGACGTAGATGCTTTCGAACACAATTCATGCATGGCTTCCATTGCCTTCGTTGTGTTAGACAAGTTGAGACGCATGTCGCTTTCAATTGCAACGTCATGCCTTGAATAAGTGTTTACAATCTTTGGTGGCGTCGTCATTTAATGTCAGCTGAGATTATAGGGCAAAATCTATATCTATATATTATAATCCTACAGTTCTTTGAGGCTTAATCACGTCAGAACCACTGAACTTATCTATTACAGAGTGAGCTATAGAGTTATTATAGAGTGGATCAATATGTGAACGATGGTGATGTTTGGAATTGATTCCTCTCTGTATATCCGTTACAACGATTGTAACATATAATGTATTGGAAATACATATGTTAAAGAGATATACCTGATCGAGTTTCTTGCCGGTTCTTTTGATTGACTGGGTTGTTTTCCGAACCGGTGATAATTTTGACGTTCAAAAGTGCCTAAACTGAATAAAGTATTTTGATTTGATATGATATCGGTACAAGGCTATGAGCTTACGACGCGGGTGCAAAGCATTTTGACAATGGTTCTACACGAGGAGAACAACAAAACAACAAGCAGAACAACAATTCGTATGTTTTTGATGTGAAACATCTATAGGCGGAGGGTAAACCTGATTTTTGGTGTGGCGGCGTAAAACACGAACATTGTACTATTAACGAAATACTCAAAAATATTTGCAACCTAATCTGTATAAACATAAGATTCAAACTGTTTTGTCTGCCACTCGTTCTACTAGTGTTACGAGAGACGTGCCGACGACCTAGCGCCCTTTGATAAATGCCGCCGAACATATAGTGTCTGCTACCAGTTGAATTGTTGTATTTTGTATTTAAAAAAAATAATATTTGTGTAATAAAATAAATAAACAGACGTTACTTTATGGAACAAATTTTATTATACCATAGCTAATTCCTGTCGTAATCTGTTATTTTATGCATATAACTTATACAAAACAATTTCGATGTTTCACATCTACCAAGCGTCCCATGACTCGATTTTTTATAATGGCAGTTTAGATAATATAATAGTAATAATTTCGCTTCTGTCAGATATCCCACGATATCAATCGTTTTCATTGTATGAAATTGAAAAATGATATTTATCATTTTTTATAAATAAAAAGTAGCGTCGAAATGAAAGTGTATTTATTTATTATGTTTTCCCTTGAGAATACCAGTTCGATTGGCTGCATGAGTGCCATGTAATTTTATTACGTTCAAAAGTAGTACTTTAACATCGTACGGTACTAGGGCGACCCAGTTTTAAGCGACAGTTTGTGGGTCGGCTATAGTATCCATTATTACCGCGCTACTAAATCCACCTACTATGTAAAACTAACGCACTGCGTTTGACAAACAATAATTGTATATATCTAATCTAATACCTTTAAACCAGTAATTATTGTATATTTTTTTATTGTTATATATTCAGGATTTCGCAAACGACGTCAGCGATTTCTGTGAAACTTAGTGTGTAGGTGGGGACGATAAATCGATTTAGCTAGATTTCATTCATAAAAAGTTTTTTTTACTTAGTTTTTAGCCAATTAAAAAATATAGCTAGAATATAAAGATAATTTCGCCACTGCTGTCAAAACAAGAATAGCTCAGATGGAAATCGGCTGCTTCGATAATCCATGTAACCACAGTTCGAATCCGAATGACAGCAAAAGAGATATCTTTTTTTTATATAGTATTTTTTGGTTAAAAAATGCTAATTTTTTGGGGAATCTCTAACAGCTTATTTTATTAAAAAAAATTATTATAATTATAGGATAGATACTTTTTTTTTATGAAAATGCTAATGTTGTGAGGCAAAACTAACAGTTTATTTTAATTTAAAAACGTTTTTAAAGAACTGAGCTAGACTCGGTTGCCCAGAGACTATTGTTTATGTTACAAAAAAAAAATCCCAAATTAAAGACTTAGTTTAACAAAAATATTGATGTGCTCAACAGCACAACCACGCGAAGTCGAAATTCAAGGGAGATACGAAAAAAATCGTGTTTTCACATACCTTTTTTTACACATAATAAGAATATATATTTATCGTGTATTTGCTTTTTAGATTTTTGAGACAAAACATTTTGCAGGAGCATTTTGGAATTAATAAAATACATTTCAATCATTTTTAGAAATGCCTGTCTGTTTGTATGACCACGCATCACTGCTAACGTATTATATTCACGATAAAACATCTCTAAGAAAATTACGAGTATATCCTCGAATAAAATGTAGTCTTGTTTTCATTAAAATCGGTTCTCTCTATCAAAACGTATTATAAATTTAATGACGACGCAACTTAACTACCAGAGAAAAGTTAATAAGTAAACGGACTTATACATTCACACGACTTTATTAATCGCTGTTTATTTAGATAAGGTTCTACGCGGACAAAGTGATATATATATAGCGGAAAAATATAGCCTCTGCCCGCGACTTCGTTCGCGTGGAATAGTTACTCTGGTCTAATGTTAGCACACGCAGCGGAGGCTCTCAAGAGGAAAAAACCCGATTTTGAAACATTCTTCATTGGTGCTCTGCTCCTATTGGTCTTAGAGTAATGATATATAGTCTATACCCATCCTCGATTAATGAGCTATTTAACACTGAAATAATTTTTCAAATCGGACCTGTAGTTACTGAGATTACCCCCTACAACGTCACAAATTTTTACCTCTTTATAATATTAGTATAGGTTACACAAATACGGGTATATATCAAGATTATATACGTTATATAATTATGTTTGATTGGTTTTCAAAGAAAAACTCTAAGCGCTCTTTAGATTTAACAAAGCTGTGTTTCAGAGAAAATTTACAATCGGGTAGGGAGATCGCGGGCGTGGGTGTTTCCACTAGGGAGGGGCTGACGGGTGGTTTACTAAAGAACCGGATACTATGAGATGCGTCCGGATTCTGACCGTTTAATACAACAAACATCTCACGTACCATCACTATTTAATATATAAAATCGTATTCACTCTTTAATGACCTTTTATTATTAAACTAGCTGTGCCCGCGACTTTGTCCTCGTGAAACCCTATATTAAAAAAGCTTCTTTTTTTTTCGAAATGACTACGCTATTGACCCAGCAAGGTCTTAACAGCTTCACCGGACTACTAAGGCGAGCGCTTAAGGCACTCAGCCGATTTTATTTTGGCACCCAGCTCAAGGGTGCACGGCACACCACGGCTTGGCTGTTGCCTGTTGCATACAAAATCGCGACGTATCTTAGCTAACCTAGCTACCTATTCATATATGTATGAGTTGTTGAAACGTATATGTGTACCAAGCATACACGCCTGTTAAAAAAGCAGCTATTATTAAGTCATCTAAATGTATTTAAGACTATTTACCTATCTACTTTTCTTTCGTACTTAAGTCGCGTCGTCATTAAATATATAATAACTTTTGATAGAGTGAACCGATTTTAATGAATCAAAGAATAAATGTTACTCGAAGATATGCTTTATGAATTTTTTTAAGAGGTTTTATAATGAACGTAGTATTTTAGCAGTGATGTGTGTTCATACAGACAGGCAGAAATTTTTAAAATAGACTGAAATGTATTTTATTACTAATTCCTATAGAATATAGAAATCTGGAACTATTTTCTTAGAAAAAATTAAAATGTACAGACACGTAATGCACTGAATCCTGTATACTCAGCTCCAGTCGTCATCAGTCATATCTACTATCTGAGAAGATGTACATTTTTTTTTTCGAACTGATTATGCTATTGGCCTTGCAAGGCCTTTACAGCTTCCCCGGATTACGAGAATATGTACATTGATCCAATAATTATGTTATATGTATATATTGTAGCATATACCTATATGCTGTGTGCATTTAAATATGACTATCTAACACCTTTAAATGAACAGTTCTTGAATATTTTATATTGTTATATATTCAGAATCTCGGAAATGACGAGAGCGATTTCCTTGAAACTTAGTATGTAGGTAGTTTCGGGGACGATAAACAGATCTGGCTAGATTTCATTGATAGAAAACTTTTTTATCTGACTTTTCAGGTGATAGATTTATAGGTTAAAAATAAATATTCCGTTGGATTCAAAGAG
>JACEII010000027.1:1567248-1589301 GCA_014332785.1 Antheraea mylitta | reverse complement strand
TGATAGATTTATAGGTTAAAAATAAATATTCCGTTGGATTCAAAGAGATATAATTCAACGAACAGAGAGAGTACAATTCAGTGACACAGTAAAATCCGGAAGGACAAATATAAAAGTGACATTGACATTAGTGACATTAATGACAATACATTGTTAGAGACCCAGATATACAAAACAGCAGAGTATGCTACAAACGATCATTATTCTTGACCTAATTTATTTATAGCTTTGTGTTTACATATATAGCTCTAACATCAGGCAATGAATAAAGTTGGCTAGAATATAAAGGTAAATTTCGCCACCGTTGTCAAAACAAAAATAGCTCAGATGGAAATCGGCTGCTTTGAAAATCCATCTAACCTCAGTTTGAATCCGAGTAAGATCAAAAGAGATTTTCGTAATTTTTTTTTTGGTGAAATTGCTAATTTTGTGAGTTTGCCTCACAGTTTATATTAATTTAAAAATGTTTTTTGAAGAACCGTGCTAGGTTTGGTTCCCTAAGTACTGTTTTATTTATATGTACGCAATGATGAACCTATATGAAATTTGATGTGCTTGTGGTTATTTATAAGTATTCATTTCTATATTGTGGTTATAAGTACAGGCCTAACTTTTTTATATCTAATAGACCACTAAATATTGATATTAAAAAAAGATGGACTAGAAACCATGAAGGATATTAGAAAGAAATGCTACCTGCATTTAGGCAATAGAACGTATTCCAAATATTTTAAAACTCGACGCTACTTTGTAAGAGTACAAACCAGGTTCATAACCAGAATATAGTGGATGTCTAATACCGGCGCGGTGCTTACTAAATAAGATTACATATACACGTATAATGTTTCGAAAGACTGAGCGAGGTAACAAAATGCTAAAAATACTTCACACTTTCACCAAATGAACACACCTAATAATCGTACGTCAGAAAAAAAAAATGCAGATTTAAACATAATACAAAAATATATTTCTCAATGCTTTCACGAATATAGTCTGTGATAAGTTTGCGCTGACGTCAGATATGTCCTACCAAGAAAATAAATACGCTTTGAAACAATCAAGATATAGTAATAGTATTTTTTTACGTCTTATAGGAGGCTAACGACTTGGCGGGTCACTTGTTGTTAAGTGATCACCGCCGTCCATAGACACTAGAAACATCAGGGGAGTCATAAGTGCGTTTCCAAACTGTGGGGAATGAAGAGAATGAGAGAGGGGTTAGAGGAGGCGGCAAGGGAGAGGAGAGGGAAGGGAAGGAGAGATGGGCCTCCGGCGCTCTCACTGACCGAACGAAACGCAAAAATGCAAGCACTATTACTTCACGTCGATTTTCTGTGTGTCGGGTGGTACTACCTCGGACGAGCCGACCCATTCATGCTGAAACCGGTTATAGCTTCAACGTGGCTCTACCACCTAAAGATAATAAGATAATTGATCAATAGATAATTGTTTTTAATTTTTTTTATTTCAAATACAAGTACATAAAGCCCTTACAAAGAAAATCGCAGGAACAGATTGGTTAAGTTCTCGTGTAGCGATATAATGGGTGTTGTTAGAAGCGCTCATTATTGCTACAACTACTTATGTAATATGTTATTTCTGCGCAATAGATAACAAACTATTGAAGAAATTATTATTCTTCTGTCCCTTATCGTTGATAGAGACAATAACCGGCCAGTGCTATCACAACGTGCGAAACAAGCATGATGCAACGATCGACAAGTGTGAACGAAACGAAGAGAGTAAATCCCGTTGCTCACATTCAAAGTCACGATACAATGAATACTCAATTCTCGATATTTTTCTTGATATTTTCTTGATATTTTTACAAATTGCTATATGATATAGTAGTCAACAGGAAAATAATAAAAGTGATACAACAGTGTCATTGATAACTGACAGTTAAATGAGTAAGGAATCAGATCGTTTGAAAAACAGACTCGGTAATTTTACCAACTCGTAAGCAAAACAAATATCAATTGTCGTGCAGTGGAAATGCCAATATATCCTGGGCTAGCGTGACATTTCCCCGTATTTTCCCACGGGTGCACCTCATTTACCTAGCAGTGGGACGTTTATGATGTTAGCGTAGTATTCAACTTGGGATTCATTAATATTTGAATTACCTTACATTTGTCTCGTTTCCTAATTCATTTCTGTGACGGACCTGACAAAGAAGTAACTGTATATTACTTCCTCTGTGTTGTTTAATATTGGAACAGTATATCTTAGATACGTACGAAAAATAAAATTGAGCCGTCACGGGACGCCCGGCAGATGTGAAACATGAAAATTGTTTTGTATAAGTTATATGCATATAAGAACACATTACGACAAGAATCAATTATGGCATAAAGAAAAGATAAAGCTAAAAAATTATAAATTAGTTCCATAAAATAAGGACTGTTTATTTATTTTATTACATAAATATTCATTTTTGTTAAATACAAATATTCAACTAGGCGCTGGTGCGGTATGTTTAGTGATGTTTATGTTTTATGTAACACTAGTAACAAGTGGCTTGCAAGATAGGGTTGCAAATGTTTTTGAGCATTTCGTTAAAAGTGCAATATTTGGGTTTTGCGTCGCCACGCCAACAATCAGGTTTACCTTCCGACTATAGATATTTCACATCAAAAAACAGTTCGGTTACAAAATCTCTTTGTCAATATATTATCACTCCACTTCTTCGCGGTAAGAAAACACATCACCGTACGCGTATAGTGCTTATAAAATCAAAGATTATTGAAACTTTTATAACTTTCGCCATATTTTGGTCCATTAAGACCAAGTGTCATAGAAGTAAAACTAAGAAGATTTTTTATTCAAGATCTATGCAGTACTTTTGCCTGGTGCGTCCACAAATGGTAGACCTATGTCGTTCGGTTTAAATTGATTCCTTAGTATTTTCAGAAGCGCATAATGAAGTCCAGTCCAGTTTAATAGCCCATTAAACAAATTGTGAATCAGAATTGGTGTAAATTATAAGGATAATTCATACAGGTTTTATTTACATTTTACCTGTGTATATGTTCTTCTTTTCTAACTGTGATAAACAGCGAGCACGGTATCTGAGAGTATAGAAAAACTTCAAGGGTGTCCATTTTAACAATATTATATGAAACTAATTGATACTGGCGACTTCGTCTGTGTTGCTTATTATCCTAAACAATATATACAAACGAAAAACATGAAATAATTGAAAGCAAAAATTTCATCTGCTTACAGTTTTTTTATTCGTACTGACTATGCTATTGACCTAGCAAGGTCTTAACAGCTTCATCGAACTACGAACTGCTTACAGAGTTTATTTCTAAACAATGTTATCCATTTACTTCATCACTCCTGCGCATACGAATCGCACCGCTTGCCCATTTCACATATTGTTAAATGCATAGTGCTTTTAAAAATGATTGCATAATATATCATATATATTACATAATTCTGACAGATACAATTACAATGGTAAAATCTGAAAAAATACAAACATGGAAAATTGACAGTCTTATTATATTTAGAAACTAGATGTGCCCGCGACTCCGTCCGCGTGGAACCTAACGAAAAATCAGTGATTAATAAAATCAATACATTCAGTATTAAACCCATTTTTATCTACTTTTCTCTCGTACTCTTTTTTTTTAACTTTATTTTTGGCAATCAATCCTTCAGATTGTTACTGCCATTGTCGAGTAATCAATAATATTACAAGCGTCGTACGATCATTACAATATCAAGCGTCGTGTCAATCAATATTCTAACAAGATGGTGGATCTCTTGTTAGAACCCTCCAGGGAGTTTTTGTGGCACCTCAGAATTTCATGCTCCGTGGTATTATTTTCCATTCACTTCACTGATGCACAATAAACTAATCATATTACATAAAACACCACCAACTTTACACAATATAGAGTCAAGTAACACAAGATTATGAATAAAATATAAAATCCACTACATGACAGACTGAAATCCCGCCAAAAAACTCCTCTCGTACTTAAGTCATCATTAAAATTACGATAACTTCTGGTAGAGTGAACCGATTTTAATAAAACTAAGATTAAATGTTACTCGACGATATGCTTTATCATTTTACTTTAGCGGTGATGCGTGTTCATACAAACATACAAACAGACATTTCTAAAAATAGTTGAAATGTATTTTACTACTTCTTCCCGAGACACCTACAACAATTTTCTTCATAAAAATCTAAAAGTACAGACAGGTTGGATTTACATTTTTATTATATGCATAGATATACATAGCTTCATCCTTAAACGAATCGCTTTAGCTAGCTGGGACAAAAATTGTTAGTGTAGCAGCGACTTTTAAAACAGGGTACGCAAGAATTCTTGGTAAATCAACACACAGGGTGTTACCCTCTCCGGTCGACCTCTCCCACCACATGAATAACAAAATCAAAAGCAAATACGTGTATTTTATCTAAGGAAGGTGTTTCGATCAGACGTATACAAGCTTTTATAGTTTGTAAAAATTGAAAATGTTATCTTTCTCATATTATAAAAGAGGAAATCTGTGTTTGATGATGGCTTATATTATAGAAAATGGCTTAGTCGATAGCGTGTACGGACATCGTGTGGAGGGACAGGTTCGAGTCCTAGCAACTAAGTTATGCTTCACGCAAAAACTAAAGAACTAATTTAAGTGAAACTCTACAAACAACACATCATATTATGCGAAAGTGTGTTTGTTTAGTTGTTTAATATGCCGATCAGCCGTTAATTACTTAAACTATCTGTTGTAGCAAAAAAATGTACTACTGTTCCCGTGGAGTAAGTCAAATATTTATTAAACCGAAGGAAGCCGCGGAATAAAGTTAGTGGGGTATAATTTATGAAGGTATATAAATTAGCTACAATAAAAGACAAAGGTCAACTAAGCTGGAAAGAAGCTTGATAGAAGTCTCGACGTGCGTAAAATATGTGCGGTGTCGTAATTTATGAAGATAAAAACACAGGCAAAGTCGTGGTAGAGGGCTAGTATGATATACTTTCTCAAACATAAGTAATAGTTAAAACATTTACACAAGCAACAATAATGTGCGACAAGTAATATTTTAAAAAAATGTGCGTTATTTTGCAAATTGTAGTATTTAATTACTTATGATTACATAATCTAAACATATAAATCAATTTAAAGGGTTTGCTTTTTTTTTTATTGAAGCACGACAAAGTGACTGCACTGTGCCTGATGATAAGCATAGTACAATCCAAAAACAGTGGCGACCACCGAGAGACAGATCATCCATCGTCGGTCGCCGCTGTCATGCCGGCCATAATGACGAAAGTCACCCGGTACTGGATATGCACAGGCTTATCCCGAAACGCGACGTGCTAAAGCGAGTCACTATGACGGGCTTTTTCGCCATGTGCATGGTGGTTGCGACCCAGTCGGGCTGTAAAATCCTACCACCCTGCTATAGCCATTGCCTCGTTCGTTGATCAGCAGGGTGCACCACGTGCAGGTGAGGTTGGCTTGGGTGTCTCAAGTCTTGATCTCCGAAACGTCTTAACCAATTTTGATTACATTTCTTGTCAGAAATAGAGGTGTTTTCATGGTATTATCTAGATCACATATCATTCGAATTTTCCATAAGGACGAATACTTTAAATTTAGCAGTGGTAATTTAAAATCTATAATAAGTATTAGTATCACTGATGAAAGTCTTAATTCCCACAAAACAACAAAGCCATTATCACGAGAACCAAGTCGCGGGTATCTACTAGTTTATAGAGACGGATCGGAAATAGGAGTTAGTTATCAACTTTGTTACCCTCATTGTGAAAATTCGTAGAATTTACAGTATCTAATATGATTATTATAGAGTCCATTTTGTGAACTGTTTTACACATGATATTCTATTTAGAATTAAGACAATCTATATTCATTAATTTTGATATATAAATAAACAGCGGGAAACTACTGTTACGTCTAAAAATGACCTAAATTAAAATATTAATAGTTCTGAATATAACATCTTTGATTTTTTAAGGTTTCCAGTTTTGATAACACCGAGAACGAAGACTTTGCCGTCCATAAGGTTTTTACCTTTTTTTATGATCTGCATACATTAATACACAAGATTTGAACATTTTAAGTTATAACGTATACAGTAAAACGTAGAACGGCTACAATTTAATATAGATTATTTTGAAATGTAACAACTTAGAAACATCTTCCTCCTTTGTTTCTCAACCTATATTCTTTATTACATTTCATTTCAGTAGCTATTGACGTGGTTAGTGTTACCAGTAAAACATTTGAGAACCAGTTACTTTTTTCTTACCATCGACGCGTTGAAGCGTTTATGTATTTATGAGTACCTTTTCATCTTATTTTACGCTCTTTGCGTTTACAATCGACAATATTTGTAGAATATTAATTATACTAAATACAGATAATCTATACTAATATTATAAAGAGGTAAAGTTTGTGAGTTTGTGAAGTTGTGATGTTGTGACGTTGTAGGGGATAATCTCAGGAACTACTGGTCCGATTTGAATAATTCTTTCAATGTTATATAGCAAATTCATCGAGTTATAGGCTGTATATCATCACGCTAAGACCAAGGAGCGGATCACAGATGAAAAATGTTTCAAAATTGGGATGTTTTTTCCTTTTGAGAACTGCTGCGTGTTAGTATTGGTGTTATTGTATTTATTCCACGCGAACGAAGTCGCGGGCAGAGGCTAGGTATATATATTCACCAACGTAAAGAAATAGCACAGGAAAACAAAACATTATTCCTTATTATGTTCAAATTTCAACCACTGAACGACCACAAGTTCAAACAATTTTATAATATTCGTCTTATCATTCCCGCACACCAGATTAGCCCCCCTTCGGTAGCGGCTCAAGCCTAGGTCCAATCCCTCGGCGTGGAGCCCTTGAATGCGTTGCTTATGCGATACAGTGACACAAAAATTTACATCATTGCTACAACACTACACTATCACGCCCACACACGTGCACGTTCACACGCTTACACATAAAAGTGGAAGGGTTTTATTTTTTCCCCTATCGAACTGGAAAAACTTTAGAAATTTTCCGATAAGAAATATATGTAAGAGTTGTTGAGATATGTATGCTTGGTACACATATATATTTCAACAACTCATACATATATGAATAGTTAGTTATCTTAGGTTAGCTAAGATAGGTCGCGAATTGCATGTAACAGGCAACGGCCAAGCTGAGTGCACCGTTAAGCTAGTTGCCCAAATAAAATCGGCTGAGTGTTTTAAGCGCTCGCCTTACTAGTCCGGTGAAGCTGCAAAGGCCTTGTAAGACCAATAGTGTAGTCAGTTCGAGAAAAAAAACCGTCTTTTCATTCAGGACGATACTTTATGGAATGACTAGCTATGCCCTTGGCTCTGCACGTGTTTGCTATTACTTATTGTATTAAATAGATAAATTCAGGTGAAATTGGATTGCTTATAGATAATTACTTCAAATATGTAGAGATAGAATATGGGAGACCCACGCTGAAACCATAATTGGTTTCAGCATGAATTGGTCGGCTCGTCCGAGGCAGTACCACCCTCTCACAGAAATCCGACGTGAAGTAACATTGCTTGCATTGTTGCGTTTCGTTCGGCCAGTAAAGGCGTCGGAGGCCCACTTCCACCCTTCCCCACCAACACAGGCTGGCAACACGCGACTCCTCTGATGTTGCTAGCGTCTATGGACGGTGGTGATCACTTAACATCAGGCGACATACATGTCATTTGCTTCCTATGATATAAAAAAAAGATGTCAGTTTCCAGGGCGATCGGTTGAACAGTATAAAACTTAAGGTACTGTAGTGTCATCTGGTTTGGAGTTACAGCTCAGATAGGTCGCGATTTTTGCACAAAACAGGCGACAGCCCAAGCCGAAGTGTACCGTGCACCCAAACATCCCAAATCGGCTGAGTGCCTTCAGCGCTCGCCTCAATAGTTCAGTGAAGCTGTAAAGACCTTTCCAAGTCAACAGCGTTTTCATTTCGAAAAAAAAAAGTTTGGAGTTACAGACAATTTTACGAAATAAAAATTATGTACATGGCAAATTAAGTTCTGGTAACTTTCATGATAATCTAGCAGGTAGTGTTGTACTTTATCAATGTTACTTAGATCAATAAATTAATTTTACAGTGGATGTTACTATGCATTTCCGCTTGGACTTGATTGGCAGCTACCCCGTCCTACTACAACAGAAAATATTTGAGATGTGGCAGCGGATAATCAATTCCAGGCGGAAGTGCGAAGTAACGTCCGCCCTAATATTTAGTTAGTAATGGAGTTCCGCGAAATAACGGCTTCCTCAATTAAATATATTTATAACGTGTACTCTTCTATATATTCATTATACATCTATACTACTATTATACAGACGTAAAGTTTATGAGTTTGTGACATTGTAGGAGGTAATCTCAGGAACTACTGGTCTCATTTGAAAAATTCTTTCAGTGTTATATAGCTCATTTATCGAGAAAGGTTATAGGCTAGATATCATCACGCTAAGACCAATAGGAGCCAAGCATCAATGAAAAAGGTTTCAAAATCGGGGCTTTTCTTCCTCTTGAAGTCTACCGCTGCGTGTTAGTGTGCAAGGCATGTCTCGACGCGTACTTCGCGCTGGCGATCATAGAATTCGTGGGGCACCCATTTGTCAAGCTTTTTTACCTTGCCGATTTGACGCATATGGACCAATATTGTTTTGACGCTAACGTCGAAAGCTGCTGCTAATTCAGCTGTAGATTGTGTTTAATCAGCTTCCACAATTGCCTTTAATTCGTCATTGTCGACCAAAGTCTTCGGACGACCGCGAGGTTCATTTTTCAGGTCGAAATTCCCAGAACGGAAGCGAGCAAACCAGTAACTGGTGGTGCGTTGGTTTGTAGCGTTAGCTCCGTGAACGTCGTTGATGTTGCGTGCCGCTTGTACCGCGTTGCTGCCACGACGGTACTCATATTCCATAATTACTCGAATTTTTAACGTATCCATGATGACAAAAAAGACTGAAATGCGATGAAAATGTAACACTAATCAATAAACAAATGATTACTTTTGGAAAAGGAATTCCATGTTTTTAAAATAAAATTAATTTGAAATTAGATTTCTTAGCCAAACAAAAATTATTTTGATTGAAATGGCCAATACTGCAGAACGGAAATTTCATAGGTAAAGACCTATTATTAGTACCTATAGATTACTACTCTTCTTTCGTACTTAACTCCAGTCGTCATTCAAATAACTTTTGATAGAGTGGACCGATTTTAATGAAACAAAAAAACAATTACCCCTAGGACATGCTTGCTGAGGTTTTTTTTTCGAACTGACTATGCTATTGACCTAGCAAGGTCTTAACAGCTTCACCGGACTACTAAGGCGAGCGCTTACAGCACTCAGCCGATTTTATTTGGGCAACTAGCTCAAGGGTGCATGGCACACCTCGGCATGGGCTGTTTCCTGATACATGCAATTCGCGACCTCTCTGAGCTAACTAAAGCTAAGCTACATATTCATAATTATATGAGTTATTGAAACATATATGTGTACCAAGCATACATACGTCGATAACTCTTATATGTAATTTGTGTTGGATAATTTTTGTAAACTATTTCAGTTCGATAAGGGAAAAATAAAACCTTTCTACTTTCATGTGTAAGCGTGTGTGTATGTAAGGTGATATATGTAATGTTGTCGCAGTGATGTAAGATTTAATCATTTTATCGCGCGAGCAGAGTACTCAAGGGCTCCACACCGAGGGAACGGACCTAGGCTTGAGCCGTTGCCGAGGGGGGCCTAGTCTGGTGTGCGGGAGCGAAATTTACCCCCAGACCACGGTGGCGTGGTCTGTGGTTACGCGGGCGTATGCGTGAGTACGCTCTATTTGGAGAGCTTGCTGAGGTTTTATTGTAAACTCAGTACTTTAGAAGTGATGCGTGGTCATAAAAACAGACAGAAAGACATTTCTAAAAATGATTCAAATGTATTATATTACTTATATCTAGACACTTGCAACAATTTTATTCAAAAATAAATAAAATCGTAAATCTAAAAAGTACAGACTCCTTCCCTGATAATAAAAGAAACTGATAAATTATACACCTAAACCTTTCTCAGGTATTGCCATAATGGCTAAGCAATAACAATAAAATGACAACTCTAAAAATAAAACAGTCTAAAATTTATATAGATAAGGTACTGAGTTTTAATGAAATAAACGAATCAAATTATCATGTGAAGAGAGTCGTGACTGTTAGATAGAAATAAGCATAAATCATTGCGTAGTTATAAAACAAAGTCCTCTACCGCGTTTGTCTGTCTGTCTGTTCGTCATAAACTCAGAAACAACTGAACGTATTTTCATACGGCTTTCACTCGTGTTTAAGTGATTCATAAGGAAGATTTTGGTGTATAATTCATCAATGATTTTTTTTATAATCAAGGCGGGACAACATATGCCTAGCCCGCTAGCATTATTACATACGGGATGAGAGAATCATTAGTTTTACCGCCGACAATTATTACTTACCCGTGTCAAAGGTCATAGTATAAATATGTATTAAAGTTATCTTTAATGTAATTACGCCTTAGATATATCTCTGTTAATTAATTAAATACATATTATGATTTAATTTGTGTATTAATCATGCTCTCATGACATGACTTTCCGTAGTCATTTGCAAGTTCTAGTGGAAATGGTTTACAGATAAATACGTGACACATATGGTGACAAAACTACAGACAATTGCAATTAAAATTGCAGAGAAATCTATCATTAAAAATAACTCGTTTACATATTGGACGCAGTTCTCTTCTAGAACAAAGTAATTATACTTGATCTCAAGCCTTGCGTATCTGATCACTCGGTCATTAAACAAAAACAATCGTTTTGTGGTACTTCTGAGAGAGTGAAAATGGTCGGAGTTTTTAATGTTCAACATAATAATCTTTTTTTTTCGAACTGACTACCCTATTGTCCAGACGGGCCTACATAGCTTCACCGGACTACTAAGGCGAGCGCTTAAGGCGCTTCGTCGCTGGGCAACAAGCTCAGCCAGAAAGGCCGAACCTCAGCTTGGGCTGTTGCCTTATATGCAACAACGCGAATCTGTTTAAGCTATTCATACATACGAAAATTCGTGAGACACACATGTGTATTTCATACATAATATTCCGATACAACTATAATTATTACACGAGACGGAATTTCTTATTTACGAAAAATATATTTTACAGTATTTTTTCGTATTATAAAATTCTATTTGTAAGACGAATATCAAAAACACGTTTATATGTGAATTAAATGCGTCAAACGAGAGGAAGTACTTAAAATATAAAAATAAATAACGCCTCAAGAGGAGTTTAAAAAAGTAAATATTTTTTTTATATCCACGTTTCACGCTAAAATCTACTTAGTACTGATGACATTTACGATGTACGATAGTTTTATACACGAATTTAAAAACTCGGAAGCGATATTTTTATAGAGGTGGCTTTAATTACAAGGAGATTAATGTTTATTGTGTAAGCGAATAAGGTTTTTAAAGTGTTTTTGGTTCCTAGTTACAAAAAACAATTTATATAGAGATTTATTTTTATTATAGAAAATAATTGTTGCATATTTCAGAAATCATTGAGTATTTATTATACATTAAAGTACCTTAAATAAATATATATTACAAAACATAGTTATTATTGCCGTTAGTATGTGTAGCTCTTCTAATCTATGTACAGCACCTGATTTTTGATTTGACACTTCGAGGAGATCGATGTAGTATAGCGTTGTCTTTGTCTTTCACAGTCATTGGGCTGTGTGCGACAGAGAGAATGCTTTACAAAGCCGTGGCAAGACGACCTAAGCCGCAGTCTTCTCCTTGATGTGCTAAATCAAATACCGAATACTTTAATGGAGTAATACAATTTTCAATATTATGTGTAGCATTTATTCCGGAAAATTTATGTGCATAATACATGCATAGTATATGTATAGAAAGTCGATGTATTTTAATAAAAATATAAAAACATATTTGACGGACGCTTACATTACTAATGGTGACTAAACCTTATGAAATTCATCAAATTAATCCATTATCCTATCGTATGTCCGTGTTAATATCATTTCTCATACATCGATATTCTATAACCAACAATAACCATTTTTTCGAATGTATTCTTAAAAAAACTATGTCATTTGAGAAGCTGTTATGACCAGTGTGTTATTAATTCTCATTCAATAAAATACTAGATTTTTAATACCGATTATTAATACATTAACAATTACCGGATATTTTTGAGATGAATTCTTAGAATATATGGATTTAAAATTACTCGCAACAAAGAAGATATTTGTGTGACAAGACTTAGAAACTTCAGTTACTTTGATGAGTTATAAATATTAAAACACCAAAAATAGATCGAATAACGCCTACATTGTCGAAATCGCTTGAAAATATATAATGTAGGATGCTGAGGCCGTTCGTTGTTGTAGGTAATATTCAAAAGGTTTTTGGGAAACATTGACATAAATGTGTAACATAAGTTAAAGTTTTAGTGAAAAATAGGTCATTGTCGTATCAACATAAATCTCTGTTTTTCTGTTTCACTGTAGATATCTTTACTGCTTCTCTGATTTCTTTGGTACACATGTAATATGGATTTAGACTTAAATCTATACATATAATAAAAAGCTAACGGGACGAAGTCTGTACATTAAATATTTTAAAGAAAAAATACTCTGGGGTGACGTAGAATCAATGACACAACACATTTCCATAGTTTTTTTCTGTCTATCGTTTGTACGGGATTCACACAAAAACTTTTCTTTTATGACATATAGTAGGCAGGCGAACATGCGGGTCACCTGTTTTTAAGCGATCACCGCCGTCCATAGACACTAGCAACCCCAGAGGAGTCGCAAGTGTGTTGCCAGCCTGTGTTTGTGGGAATGGAGAGAAAGGGGGAGGGGAAAGAAGAGGAGAAGGGAGGGGAGGGGAGATGGGTCTCCGGCGCTCTCACTGACCGAACGAAACGCAACAATGTAAGCACTGTTACTTCACGTCGGTTTTCTGTGAGAGTGTGGTGCTACCCCGGACGAGCCGACCCATTCAGGCTGAAACCAATAATAGCTTCAGCGTGGCTCTACCACTGCAACTACTGGAAGGATTATGATGAAACTTGGAATGGTAGTAGTTGGTACACTGGTATAATAATTAGGATATGTTTTACATATATAATACATTTGTAAGAATTACTAGACGGATTTACACGAAATTTGGTATGATTGTAGTATATACACCGGTATTTTTTTGGAACTAACTATGCTATTGGCCTGGCAAGGTCTTTACAGTTTCACCGGACTACTACAGCGAGCGTTTAAGGCACTTAGCCGATTTTGTTTAGGTAACTAGCGCAAGGGTGTACGCTCACCACGGCTTGGGCTGTGACCGAAATCCCGGATCTATATATACACCGGTATAATATATAGGAGATACAGGATTTTATTAATCACTTTGTTTCTAATTGTAATTTCACGCGGACGTAGTCGCGGGAACATCTAGTAATTTATATATGTATAATGAGATGGTACAGCCACGCTGATGCTATGGCTGGTTTCAGTATGAATGGGTCGGCTCGCTCAGGGTAGTACCACCCTCTCACAGAAAACCGACATGAAATAACAGTGCTTGCATTGTTGCGTTTCGTTGGACCAGTGAGAACGCCGGAGGCCCACGTCTCCTCACCTTCCCCCTCCCTCCTCCCAACACAGGCTCGCAACGCACTTGCGACTCCTCTAGTGTTGCTGATATCTATGGACGGTAGTGATCACCTAACATCAGTTGACCCACCTCTTCGTTTGCCTTATATGATATAAAAAAATTACACAAATCTAAGTACAGATTTACATTTTTATTACCTGTACGTATAGAAGAAGCAGATATATTATTTTACAACACATTTAACACGTCATAAATGTTAATATTTGCAAACATTGTGCCAATTACAATGTAATCATTAATTACATTTTATGTAGTCCGTATATTCAATTAATAGTGTTGTATTAAAGTGCATTCTGTCTGACTTCGAGTATGGTGTTAAGTGTACTTGTGATTTTTTTTTTATATCATATAGGAGGCAAATGGACAGGCGGCTCACCTGATGTTAAGTGATCACCGCCGTACATAGCCACCAGCAACACCAGAGGAGTTGCAAGTGCGTTGCCAGCCTGTCTTTAGAGAGATGGGGGGAGAGAAGAGGGAAGTGGAAGGGAGAGGGCAAGTGAGGGGAAGGAGAGGTGGGTCTCGGACACTCTCACTGATCGCTTGAAACGCAACAATGCATGCACTGTTACTTCACGTCGGTTTTCTGTGAGAGGGTGGTACTACCCCGGACGAGCCGACCCATTCATGATGAAACCAGCTGAAACATTGCTTCAACGTGGCTCTACCACCTACAAATCTACGAATCTGTGAATTAATGTGTAAGTGTATATATATGCTCCTGTTCGATACTTTATCTTACCAATATTAATTTGTCTTAGAATTCAGTCTCTAGATAAAATATATTTCTACTATGCTGGAATAAATATGATGGAACTCTGTGTCATACTAAGATATCTCTGTAAATCGAATTTTTTTTCGTGGTTATGTTTTAACTGGCTGTGATACAAGTAACTGTGGGTGTCGAGGCTCCGGTGAAGCTTTTAAGACCTTGCTAGGTCACTAGCGTAGTCACTTCGAGAAATAAAAAGGATGTCGAGGCTTTTTCGTAATATTATTCGTGAAAGTATGATGTGATTCAAATATAAAGGAAAGACAAATAATCGTTTTATAGTTACTAACAATCTACCGAATAATTATATTTCTATTAATTTAATCATCACCAATCAATTTATAAAAAAAAAGTCCTCTGCCACATCTATCTGTCTGTTCGCGATAAACTCAAAAATTACTAAACAGATAATCATGCGGTTTTCACCAGTAGATAAAACGATTTCTGAGGTAGGTTTAGATAAGCTTGTCAAGGATTTTGTTTATTATCAAGGCGGGACAACGTCCGACGGGCCTGGTAGTCTATACTAATATTATAAAGAGGTAAAGTTTATGAGTTTGTGACGTTGTGGCGTTGTAGGGGGTAATCTCAGGAACTACTGGTCCGATTTGAAAAATTCTTTCAATGTTATGTAGTTCATTTATCGAGAGTGGTTATACACTAAGACCGAAGCAGAGCACCAATGAAGAACGTTTAAAAATTGGGGTTTCTATTCCACGTGAGCAAAGTCGCGGGCAGAGGCTAGTATTAGATAAATTCGTTTCAAGTAATTTTGATTTAATATTTATTACCTACGACGTGGATTTGAATAAAATTAACTCTATATTTCAATGAACTAAGACGTTACGTAGGGATGTGATTTTTAACCCTTACGTTAGATTCCATCTTGAAGTGTAAGACCGGTTAACTGAACAACTGTGTTCCGACAGCTGCACATTGACAGTGCCCTTTTAGACCTATGGGTTACCATGTCTGACCTCATTGCCACTTATAATCTCGCGTTATTCTTGTTACATGATAAACCGTAATACAAACAAAAATATGCATAGATGTATATTCATACGAACAGACAGAGATACAGATAAATAAACAGACATTTCTAAAATTAATCAATATGTACTTTATTACTTATACCTAAACACCGGCAACAGTTTTTTTTTATTTAAAAAGTATAGACACTTTTTGGCGTGTAAGGGGTGTCGAGTAACATCTTAAGACTTGAGACACCCAAGCCAAACTCACCTGCACGTGGTGCACCCTGCTGAATAACGAACGAGGCAATGGCGAAAGCGGGGTGCTAGGGTTTTACAGCCCGACTGGGTCGCAACCACCATGCATATAGCGAAACAGCCCGTCATAGTGACTCGCTTCTGCGCGTCGCGTTTCGGGATCAGCCTGTGCATATCCAGTACCGGGTGACTTTCGTCATTATGGCTGGCATGACAGCGGCGACCGACGATGGATAATCTGTCTCTCGGTGGTTGCCGATGTTTTTGGATTGTACTATGCTTAACATCAGGCATAGTGCATTCACTATGTCGTGCTTCGATAAAAAAAAAATTATATTCTTACTATATGTATCTTATAAAACATTTTTTTATTAATAGAACAAATATATCGGTAATAAATTCTTAACAAGTATTCAAAATATTCAAAAGCATGTTAAATCAATACAATTTAATATTATCTGCTCGTCTATACATAATAGCCACAAGCCTATAAAATTATTTATTATGAAAAACTACCCTTTTCATTGTTTATTAAAACCGTGTACGCTAAAATCGACCTTAAATCGTAAGAAATAATACGTATAATTCTTTAACAAAAAAAACTTGCAGAAATTAAGGGTCACAATTTTGTACCCCTCTACTTCGAAGGGCGTACAGTGACAGAAGTTGGCCGATTAATTACTCGTCCGCCCTTTTGTATGTCAAAAACGCGTTGAAATTAAAGTGAAAAGATTAACTGTGAGGTATTTAAAATGTGACAAGAAGTTACGTAGAAAGTAATATCATGATTATTATTTGTTTACAATATAATGACGTCACATTGCATTGTAAATTAGTTCTGTACTTAATATCATAAAGCTGGAGAATTTATTTGTTTGGTTGAGCGAGATAAGCGAGTCTGTAGGTGGTAGAGTCACTCTGAAACTATTACTGGTGGCAGGTACATTAATGGGTCGGCTTATCCGGGGTAGTATCACCCTCTCACAGAAAACCGTCGTGAAGTAACAGTGCTTGCATTGTTGCGTTTCGTTCGGTCAGTGCGAGTGCCGGAGGCCCACCTCCCTTCCTCTCTCCCCCCTTTCCTTTCCTTTCCTTCCCTTCCCTCCCCCCTCACTCGTATACAGGCTGGCAACGCACTCGCAACTCCCCTGGTGTTGCTAGTATCTATGGACGGTGGTGATCAATTAACATAAGGCGACCCACGTCTTCGTTTGCCTCCTTTGATATAAAAAAAAGATAATCTCAGGAACTACTTGTTCGATTTGAAATCTCTTTCAGCGTTATATATCTCATTTATCGAGGAAGGTTATAGGCTATATATCATCACGCTAAGATCAATAGGAGCGGAGCAACAATGAAGAATGTTTCAAAATCGGGTCTTTCTTTCTTTCGAGAGCTTTGGCAGCCTTTTTTTTTTCAAAATGAAAACGCTGTTGACCTGGAAAGGTCTTTACAGCTTCACCGAACTATTGAGGCGAACGCTGAAGGCACTCAGCCGATTTGGGATGTTAGGGCGACTAACTCAAGGGTGCACGGCACACCTCGGCTTGGGCTATCGCCTGTTTTGTGCAAAAATCGCGACCTATCTAACTAACCTAAACTAACCTAAGGCTAACCTAAGCTAAGCTATCTACATATACGTATATTAGTTATTGAAACATGTTTGTGTACCAAGCATGCGTGCCTCAACAACTCCTATTTGTATTTTGTGTCAGAAAAATTTCTCTAAACTATATAAGGATAGGATAGGGAAAAATAAGGGTAGAACTCTTTATCGTTTATTTCTCTGAAAAAGAAAAACAGCGTGTAAGCGTTTAGGCGTGCACGTGTGTATAGGTGATGTGTGTGATGCTGTAGCAGTGATGTAAGGTTTTGTTTTACTGTATCGCGTGAGCAGCGTACTCAAGGGCTCCACGCCGAGGGAACGGACCTAGGCTCGAGCCGCTGCCGAGGGGGGCCTAATCTGATGTGCGGGAGCGAAATTTACTCCCAGACCACGGCGGCATGATCTGTGGTTACGCGGGCGAGGGCGTGAACACGCTCTGTTTGGAGAGACAGGCTGGCACTGATTGTTCGCTGACGTGATTGAATCAGGAGGGTCGGTAAAAATGTGTCGCGGTCGTCTTCTATACTGCGCAGCGTTGGGCACGGGTTCATAGTTCGCGGCGGATACCACTAACGGGCTGGGATTATTCTCGGCTTTTTTGAAATAACTACATGTGAGCTTTCGCTGCGTGTTAGCGTAGATTCAAAGTAACTATTCTACGCGGCCGAAGTTATTATTTTTGGGATTCCATTACCCTTTCTCATTGTTTTAATGTCCAACAAAGCCGTCAGAAATCGGGATTGTTTATAATATTTGTTTTATATTTTATATACTTTAAAAGAACAACATTATATCGAGTTGCATAGACTAATTGACTCACAAAACGGACTAACGGACAATGCGACCAGATTAGGCCCCCTCGGCAGCGACTCACGCCTAGGTCCGTTCGCTCGGCGTGGAGCTCTTTATAGGAATTTTTCCGACACAAAATACATATAGGAGTTGTTGTGGCACGCATCCTTGGTACACATGCATGTTTCAATAACTCATATACGTATATCTAGATAGCTTAGCTTAGGTTAGCTCAGATAGGTTGCGATTTTTGCACAAAATAGGTGACAGCCCAAGCCGAAGTGTGTTGTGCACTCTTGAGTTAGTCGCCTAAACATCCCAATTCGGCTGAGTGCCTTTAGCGCTTGCCTCTATAGTTTGGAGAAGCTGTAAAGACCATTCCAGGTCAACAGCGTTCTCATTTCGAAAAAAAAAAAACGGACAATCCGTTTACAGTCAATTAGCCTTTCTGACTTCGACAAATGAGTAAAGCGTCTAATAATGTCCTATAAAGTATCTGTTTTCTGGTTTTCTCCTAATTGCTATACGTTAAAATTTAACAACCTTTGTGGTTACCCCATTACCTATTGTTTGACCTTTATTACGCCAAGCCAATATTTCTTCGCTCGGCAGCGATGTCTAGCTAGTGACAGCCGGGTCAAGGACTCTAGTGAGATCAAGGTCTAAGAAGGTCTTAGATTTAGTTTAATGAAACGGATTTTGTGGGATTTATCGGGTTACAATAAACGATGTATAATACGCTGAAGTTAACGAAACCTAACATTCATTAAAAATACAAACATGACTTTGAAGATCTGTAATTCATGTCATTGTTTCTTTTTTCTGTATGTATTGTTGTATACATTTATGTTTTTGTTTGTGAATAAGCAATAGTGTATAGAATAGGGTAAATTTGAGGTCAAATATTTTTTTTATAGACGAGTTGTAATTTACGAAGAAATAGATTGAACAATTCAAATTGTCTTTAAGGCTCTTTTCTGATTTCTTAAAATAATTTATTAAGTTATTATATAATATTAAATTTAGGGATATTATGGATTACAACCTAAAGATAGCCATAAAGACTGAAAATGCAACCGCTATAAAAACAATAACGTCAATAAACCAAAAATAGTTAATAATTAAATAAAGGAATTAAATAATAAAAAAAAATTGCTCACGGATACGATTTTTTACGTATATAAGACATTACACGTAAGTCAAAAAAGGTACGTACCAAGAGTCTGCAGAATAGAAGATACTGAAGGAAAAAATGTACTTATGCTATTTTATCTTCTTGACTCTTTTTATCTTTCATAATTGTATCTTCTTCATTGTATTGTATGTAAATTGTAATATATATAAATTCTATATGTAAAATGTATATAAATTCTGTATTCTGTATTTTTTAATTTTAATTAGTAATCATTACACAGTATAAAACAAAATCCCCCACCGCGTCTATCTGTCTGTTTGTCTGTCTGTTCGCGATAAACTCAAAAACTACTAAACGGATTTTCTTGTCGTTTCCATCAGTAGATAGATTCATGGGAAAGGTTTTGGTATATAATTTGTCAATGATTTTTTTTATAATCAGAGCTGGACAATGCCTACTGGACTCGCTAGTAATAAATAATTCCAACAAATCTCATGTTGTACCTATTGATACTATGTTCTTGTTTTCGATTCTTTTCTATTAAACAAGTATATTGATTCTGAGAAATCGCAAGATGCCTGATACTTTCTCTACGCTATGTCTTTTAAATCGAATATATATTATGCGAATCAACAGATCCATTTGTACGAGATATAAATGTTCTCATCAATACACACTATAATACTTAGAGAGCAGAAGAAGTCTAGTACGGCATTAATTCGCAGTTAATAGATGATTTAAAATAAATAATGCTCCTTTCTTAATGTTTGCTTTTTGTTTCAGGTAAATAGAGTTTTTCTTTCACACACATTGTTTGTATTTCTAGAACGTACAACAATAATATTGTAAAGAAATTTAATTTTCCGAAAGGTAAATATTTTTTTAAAATTGATTTACATTAATATTAAGAACATTGGAGATGAAAGGGAAACGAATAACTTTTCTATTCCTAAATGTCTGCATTGAAAAATATATGTTTGAATTAGCCAAATATATACATTCTAAAGTGATGCCTTTACTATATTCGACAATTCACTTTTATTTATTGGTTAACAAATTCATAGCTTGGTTTATTAATTGCCCTTTTTTTATCCTAGGAGGCAAACGAACTGGTGGTTCACCTGATGTTTAGTGATCAACCCCATCAATAGACACTAGCAACACCAGGGGCATCGCAAGTATATTGACCGCCTGTGTTTGAGGGATGGGGAGGAGGAGGAGAGGGACGGAGAGGGGAGATATATAACTCTATATTTAGACGTACATAAATATCACTGGCTGTACCTAAACGCAATAAAACCGTGATGATACGAATATAAATTCCTTAATACAACACTAAAGACGGAACGTATGTAAATGTATAATAATATTTTGACTGCCTTTAGTCGAAGTTCTCGGTAATAAATTATTCCGAAATACAAAGTTTAGTATTTGAGCTTCAGTAATCATAGGCAAATCTCTTTAGTAAATTGAAAGGGTATCCGGTTTAAGTACAACAGTATATGTATTTTGTATATATAAATATTGTTATTTAACTAGTGTTCACCTAGTGATCTAAATTAAACCACGATTCTTTAAATTTGAGTAGTATTGGTATTATAGGGACTGCTTCCGAAAGTGAAAAAATCAAAACTTTTCTTTTTTTTGAATTTTTAAAATAATTATAGTCTGAATTATGATAATTTAATAATTTGTAGTTTTAAGTTATTAGCATTAGTCTGGTTTTCACATCTATTGGCAGTCGGAGCAATAATTGTATACATTTTTATATAGTTCATTAATACAGACATATAACGTTAACTGCACAAGTTCACATTACATGTACACACGCCACAATGCTACGCGTCGCTAGTCTGACGCAAGCGTAATACGTCACGAGCATGTCGAGGTCATAGGTGACGCGATCGCATCAGTTTTTCCCCTAACAATTATTTTTACTCCCTCAATGCAGTTAAAAAGTTTTCAGTTCAATAATCCAAATTTAGTAAGAAGATCGGTATTAAACCTGTTAATTAGTCCATACACACTGGCCACTATAGATGATTACACGCGAAAGAGTCAGACATGATCGTAACGTGAATTTCAATTGAATTTATGTTCTTCAATCTAATATTACCTTTCACGAACCTTTAGAGAAAAAAAAAGCGTTTTGATATTTCAAATGTATATAAATTTAACAACTTCTTGTTACCTATTGTATCCGTATTCAAGGTGACTAAGACGTTGTATCCTTTGATGTTCAACTCTCCATTGTTCTAAAATTCAAAGGATAATATCACCAGCTTATAATACAACCATTTTACTGTCGTTGACCCAAAATTTAAGAATAAAAAATTGGTTGTCCTCAAAGTCGGTTTACGGAGGATAATTTTACGTGAAAACGACTCAAACGCATCGCCCGATGGAGTGGAAGAGAGAGAGTCACAAACTGAACGTTTAGGCCGGTCGCGCCTCCCTGTCGCTTATTCCGTGCTCTTGGTTGCACGCTCGGCTCAGACGGAACGTAACAATGCTCATTTTTTTTTTTCTTGAACTGACTACGCTATTGATCTAGCAAGGTCTTAACAGCTTCATCGGACTACACAATGCTCATGTTTTCCAGTCCGTGCAGCCGAGGTTCATGGATTTATAAAGACGATATCGCGTCAAAAACCCCTGGGAACGATACATGATAACATTTACAAGCAAATTTATATTAAACAGAATTTTAAGTTAACAACATATGAGGGATTTTTGTCG
>JACEII010000027.1:1391419-1556640 GCA_014332785.1 Antheraea mylitta | reverse complement strand
AAGTGAGCTTGTGTCTGAAGGACATCTTACTCTTATGACAAAGCAACGGATGGAGGCGACCCAAAACCATAGCGGCTTTGTTTCGCACTCTGTCTATATGTGAATTGAACTTTAAATGTTTATCTAATGTGACTCCGAGATATTTGACCTCTTCGGCCCAAGGGATATCGATTCCGTACAGCCTGATGGGCCCAAATTTATTAACGCGTTTCGTGGGATCGAAGTGCAAAGTTCGTGTTTTGCGTCGCCACGCCAACTATCAGGTTTACCCACCGCCTATAAATGTTTCACATCAAAAGGGTAGAAATTTTAAGAATGGTAGAAGCCGGTTATTTTTTTAAAAAAATATCCTGTGTCGTGAATCAAAACATAAAAAAATGTAAAAAAAATACTGTCTAATTCTGAAAAATAACCATCAAAATGATAATTGAAAAATAATGTACTGTAGATATGTAATTAACTACATTATGTATTTATTACATTTACAAAATGCTTTTACAATGTCGTATATAAATTTTTTGACAATGCCTTTTGTTTGTATTACATAAAACAGCGTAATATACTTAAGTAAAAGAATCACCTTACTCTTTATGAGAAAATGCTCAAAGAAGTAAAAGTTTTGTAATAAGACAGAATTACATAACGCTTAAATATCAAATGGAATTTAAGGCACAGATTCGTGTTCGCATTGTGCATTGGTCATTAAAGTTGGCAGTCGAGTGTCGTTTAGGGTTGACGATGATATCAATTATATTTCCTTATATATATAATGTTAGCACTCTCTGTACTACTAATGACTTACTATGATTATATCGGGGGTGCTACTAATGACCTGAGACACAATTGGTCGATGTTATGTTTGAATGTCGGGTAGATACACTAGGAACGGCACATATAAGGGGCGGCGCTTGTCGTGTTGACAAACCTAGTAGTCCGGTGAAGCTGTAAAGGCCAAAAAATTAAGGCAAATAGCGTAGTCAGTTCGAGAAAAAAAATTGTGTTAACCCACTCATTCGGAGAATTACAGAATTTCCGACGTTAAGTAACAGTGATTGCATATTTGCGTTTCGTTCGGTCAGTGAGAGCGTGGAAGGCCCACTTACTCGTACCCCTCTCCTCCTCTCAACTTTAACAAATACAGGCTGGCAACGTACTTGCAAGTCTCCTGGTGTTGCTAGTGTCTATGGACGGCGGTGATGACTTACCATCAGGTGACTCGCCTGTTCGTTTGCCTCCTATATTATAAAAAAATCGAGTCCAAAAAGTTCTGTATCGAATGGTTTTAATGCTATGAATCCTCCTTAGAATACGGAATTTGTCGTAGTAGGTTCTAAGATACTTGGTTTTTTGAATTCGAATGACCCTTTGTCATTTTTTAATGGTCAAAGAAGCGGATGGGTAACAGTTAGTTTTAACATAAAAGTACTTTTCAATCATTATAAAACGCCGCATGGGTCCAACTGGCATCAGATAACACTTAAAAATATTTAAACTAATGCAAATATTTTCGTGCTAAAATATGATCTTATCGCGTACTAGAAGTTAAAGAAAACCGTTGGGAATCCTGATTATCACAATATAGCTGATAACGGCGATAACTTCTACGAATGCAATGTAATAAATAAGAGGCCGTAAATAATGCACAAACGTTGCATATTATTTTGGCAACTAGCTCAAGGGTGAACGGACACCACGGCTTGAGTTGTTGTCTAGTTCATGCAATTCGCGACCTGACCGAGCTAATCTAAACTAAGCTACATATTCATACTTATATGAGTTTTAAAATATATATGTGGACCAAACATACATACCTCAATAGGTGATTCTTATATGTGTTTCATGTCGGATAATTTTTCTAAACTATTTCAGTTCGGATAAGGGAAAAAAATAAAACCCTTCCGATCCTTGTAAATGGCAATTGTATTAACAACATCTCGACAAATAATTATGTCTGTTTTCAATGCTTTTATTATTTATCATATTACTGTCCAGTTTTATAAAGCAATTTAATAATATTAGAGGCAAATTTATATTTTTAGGTTATAGTGTCACTCTTATGTTCATCTAGATTTTGTTCGCAATTTCACTCGCTTAAATGTACATTTGATCTATCCCTAACAATATTTTTTTCTTGATGAAAGTACTCTTATGAACTTTTTTGTGCAAAAAACAACGGTTTAACCAAGACTTACTTTCGCGTTTATAGTATTATTCAGGATATAGGTACAAAATAAAATTAATTTATTTTGTTGTTTGTCAACCCTGTGGTTTATAGATGAGCTCCAAGCGCGTGTCACAGACTCGAGGCACGCACCAACGCGCGGTTAGTTGAAAAAACGCAGTGCGTATACGCGAGCAGGAATCGACTGTTTTAGAGTTCTTGTTGAAGTCGGTTTGGATTCGCCGAAAACTAGATAGGAAACAGTTCAATAATGATGATGATTCAGTGGATGTACGATGAACATTCGCGTCATCGATATGTATTATTATCCTGATATGATGAAGAATACGATATATTTACATTTTCCGCGTTTCACGCTGTTAGGAGTTATTTGTAAGACTTTTGCTTAGTCAGTTCGAAAAAAAAGAATCTCAATTCTATCATTATTTTCGATAAGTATACAACCTATACCACACAGCCTGGTATTTTACACATGTGTATTAAATTATTTTTAAATGTACAGTACAGTACATACAGTATATCTAGTAATTTCCCACTAGTAAATTAAAAAAGATAAATATGTTATTTGTCGTTTTAGATAATCAAAAGGATTATACTTCTATTTATGTTACAAATATGTAAGTAAAATTAGGCGATAATTTCAGCTGAACAATTATATAGGGAATATTTCACGACTTATATAATTGAAGCGAAAGCTTGTGACTGAGTCACCTCTCCACACATAATTTTGTGTTTTTTATTGTTATATTCGTTATATCGAAAAGTAAGACAAATCAAGAGCTGATAATAATTGTTAAAGCGGTGCCTCGCGCTGTTATCTTATCTAAAACGTATCTATGATAACGAAAATTGAATTTTATTATTTAAATTTCAAACGACTACAGCTACTCTACTATTAAAAGCATTAACTCAAATCCTACATCCGAGTTTTAGTTAAAGAACGAAGATATTTGAGTGTAACAATCTTGAAACCTCAAATTTAAAATGTATTGCCAAGTCACTGTTGATCTATTCCTAATAGAGAAGTTATATTAAAGAGGCGGCTCAAACGAAATTATTTTTAGTGTAGTATTCTTCAAACCTTATGTTTGAATTCGATTCCCAAGTCACTGTTGATATATTTCGACAATTTTACCAGGCAGCCTAAACGAACTACCATTTTTAGTGTACCATTCTTGAAACCTCAAATTTTAAATTTATTGCCAAGTTACTGTTGTCTTATCGCAACAGTTATATTTAATAGGCGGCCTAAACGAATAATCGTTTTTAGAGTATCATTCTTGAAACCTAAAATTTAAAATTTATTGCCTAATTACTGTTGTTTTATCGCAACAGTTATATTTATCAGGCAGCCTAAGCGAACAATCGTTCATAGTGTACAATTCTTGAAACCTCAAATTTAAAACTTATTGCCAAGATACTGTTGTCTTATCGCAACAATTATATTTATCAGGCAGCCTAAGCGAACAATCGTTTATAGTGTACAATTCTTGAAACCTCAAATTTAAAATTTATTGCCAAGATACTGTTGTCTTATCGTAACAATTATATTTATCAGGCAGCCTACACGAACAGTCGTTTTTAGTGTACCATTCTTGAAACCTTAAACTCGAAATCTATTGCCAAATCGCTGTTGGTATATTTCGGTATACTTATCAGGTAGCTTAAATCTAGATATATTACCATCATCGGCCAGATCATCACTAAGGTTAGATTGTGCTCATTCACTTGTTCATAACGAAATGAAAATATAACTTACATAACTACACCAATATGTAGTCTGCGTACAATATGAAAAGTAGGTATTACATATCACTATTTATTACGTATTATGTACAAATATAGTCCATTAGAGCATCAATTGTAATTTATATCTATAAATGTAATATTATAAAACAAAGTCGCTTGTCGCGTCTGTATGTGTGTTACATTAGTTCTTCTGAATTACGCAACGAGATTTGATAAGGGCTTATCATTTAGAGAATTTCTTTCGGAAAGTTTGTATGTATAATATATGTATATGATATTCATAAGAAATCGAGGAAAGTCGATGTATTATAATAAATTTGTAAGATATTTCTGGTTTTTTTTTTTTCGAAATGACTACGCTATTGACCCAGCAAGGTCTTAACAGCTTCACCGGACTACTAAGGCGAGCGCTTAAGGCACTCAGCCGATTTTATTTTGGCAACCAGCTCAAGGGTGCACGGCACACCTCGGCTTGGCTGTTACCTGTTGCATGCAAAATCGCAACCTATCTTAGCTAACCTAGCTAACTATTCATATATGTATGAGACGTTGAAACGTATATGTGTACCAAGCATACACGCCTCAACAACTCCTCCATATAAATATCGGAAAATTGAGAGTTTTTCAGTTCGATAAGGGAGAAAAAAGTAAACCCTTCCACTTTCATGTGTAAGCGTGTAGCGTGCACGTGTGTGGGGGTGATCGTGTAGTGTTGTAGCGGTGATGTATATTTGTGTGTCACCGTATCGCGCAAGCAACGCACTCAAAGGCTCCCTACCGAGGGATCGAACCTAGGCTTGAGCCGCTGCCGTGGGAGGCCTAATCGGGTGAGTTTTCTGGTGTTTTCATTGATAACACTGGCTAGAATCTTATGAGATACATCAAATGAATGTGCAGGTATATCATTATCCTATTTATATAACCAATTATGCTATATGTATAATTGTAGATCTTAAAAATACACAGTAAAAAGTGCACTATGGTAGAGATATCTATCTCCAAAGAATAGTTCATATGATCATTTCTACATATTGTATATATAAGTTACTTCTGTACATGTGTATGTCACTGAACTCCTCCTAAACGGCTGGAACGATTTTAATGAAATTTTGTGTACGTGTTCCAGTGGATCCGAGAATAGTTAGATTCACAATTGGACTCGGTAGGTGGCACTGCCGTTGACTCTAGGATTCTTTCTGTTATCAAGGCAAGACAATGGCCACTCGGCCAGCTCATTATATATATTATTAAAAAATAATGCATTGTTTATGACACTATTTTGAAGAATATAATATCAATCCTTGTCCAATTTAGTTACGTTAAGCTTCTAATGTAGATCAAATTCTTTACGGCATATCATTACAATAAATATCTTAAAAATTATCACAGATCTCATAATACGCGCGACAGAAAAAAATTGTGTGAAGAATTTTACGTAGTTTCTATAATTTTGATGGACTGTAAATATTCGTATCAAAGCAGCAAAAATATGATCTAAATAGTCTTTGACATAAATAACATCCGGGCCAGGTTATTCTATTAAATTAGACTAGCTAATCAGACGACATTTTTTGCTACAATCCATAAAACTTGTCGCATTACTTAAACATGTTTATTTTAAGGCATGCTTCTCATAAACTGTCATAACGTCACCGGATAAATCATTCGCGCCTTTTTCGTAGACTAATCACTTCGTATTTCAGATACAAATACATTGGCAACGATTCAGAAATTACATGTCGAAATGCTTTATATATAAACGCTCCTTCGCTGGAAGTTTCATTGTTATTATAAAGTTTGTTTTACATTTAATAGTGTACTCCTTCCTGCCTTTGATTCCACTTATTGATCTTATATTTACTTTATCTTCAGTGTAATTTATTCCATCATCGAACATTTCTTTCGCTGAGATTTGTTAAATATGCTTTCTGTTTCTCGTGGTGTATACATTACAATGTTATTTGTATTACTTTTCGTTATTTACGACCTTTCATGCATTATGGTGGATTCTTTCACGCTCTGATATATTTTGGTATTAATCAGTTAAAGCAGGATTATTGCAAAACATAGATTACCAGTAACCAAAGAAAAAAATTGTGGGGTAAAAGAATAAACTTTATTTAGATGTTTAAAGATGAGCTTGCATTTTTTTGTTAAGCATTTCTGATGGTACTTGTAAATTCAATAATTTAGTTATTATGCATAAAATGCATCGCAATTTAGGTTACTTAAAATTATAATGAGATTTTGATTTTATTTATCTATATTAAATTAAAAACCATAAGTGACTTCGACTACGTTAAATTACAATACAAAATTGAACAACAATATAATGTAAATAGTGGTAAGTTATAGCCAAATGAATAATATAAAAAACTTAGTTCAAATCAATCAAGTTAAAATATCCTTTATTCAATTTCTCCATCGGGCTTTTTGAGCTAGCGCTTAAGGCGCTCAGCCGTATGACAGCGAGCTCAAGAGCGCTCAAGCGTGCCACTGCTTGGGACGTTGCCTTACATACGAGTACAATATTGCATATCGCTCTAAAGTTCAACACTAATATCCATTTTCATATATAAACGGCTGGAAGTCATCCTCTTCTAAGTTCGATACACCGGGATGGAGTCATCAAGCAATACTGATAGCTCAATACGGTGACGCGGCATTCGGTAACCAACAATACGCAATGCATTGCATCCCACAAACATATATACGTTTTTTTTTTTTGGTTAGCTTAGATCACATGAATAGTTTAGAACGATTCATGAAAGCAACAACCCCAGCCCGGCCACTTTTTCACTACGCTATTTGCCATTTCGGCTGAGTACTTTTAGCGCTCACCTCAAAGCCCCGCGAAGCTATGAAGGCCCGTCAGACCAACATATAGTCAGTTTACGAAAAAAGTTTATACGCTAGTGAATTATTTATTCAGTACGATTAAAATCCCCTGTAGTAGTTTTTGTAGCATCATGTAAACAATTTTAAGATATTCTGATTTACGTGTATGCGAATTTTATGTTTCACAAATGTAAACCACAAGATACATGTCTACTTACTTTGTGTAAAAATCACTCAGAATATATGTTTTGTTTATCATTTTGTGATTCGTTTTCACACAAACAAAGCATCGGTCGGGATTTTTTTTATTTTATTCTTTATATGAAATGAACATCACTTTTTTTTTTTTTTCGAAATGTCTACGCTATTGACCCAGCAAGGTCTTAACAGCTTCACCGGACTACTAAGGCGAGCGCTTAAGGCACTTAACCGATTTTATTTTGGCAACCAGCTTAAGGGTCACGGCACACCTCGGCTTGGCTGTTGCCTGTTGCATGCAAAATCGCGACCTATCTTAAATAAATATCTCCTCCGCTGTCACTCGGATTCGAACTGGGGCAAGACGGATTTTTGATGAAACCGATTTCCATCTGAGCTATTTTTGTTTTTAAATGAACATCACATTTTTATTTAGATCTGTCTAGTTTAGAGTAACAACTTTTAAATAAAAATGTAATTACTTTAATCTACACTGGCTATATTAGTAAAAGTCTGACAACATTTTGTACAAGTGCATTGGGTAATGATAAATAATAGTAGTAAATCGCCCCTTGTTTATTGGAACTTAATTCATGAATTAAGAGTGTAAGGTACTGTGAATTTCATTTTTACGACCAAGTAACTAATACCCGCTAACTTTATCTACATTGCCCTGCGCATGCTCACCACATAGCTTGTCCCACATCTCCAAACTGATAAAATACACATTACGCTATAAACGTAGCTCTTGTAATACATAATTTCTTAAAATTTCCATAACTTTATATTCATTGAAGATATTGTGATAAATATTTTTTTTTATTTAGGGCTATATTTCCAAATCTAAAAAAGATGGTTGTAATCTATCCAGTAGTTTTTAGCGTGATGCATAGATAATTTTTTACATCGAGCTGAGACTGTAATGCAATAGTCGTAAAACGGGCCTTCACAGTTTATCGATTGAGTGCCCTAAGCGCACGCCTTAGTAGTCCAGAGAAGCTGTTAAGACCTTGCTAGATCAATAGCGTATTCAGTTCGAGAAAAAAAGGCGTTGACAGCTTTACCGGAGTCTTTTGGGTGAACTCTTAAAGCGCTCAGCCATACGGCAATAGGCTCGGCAAAGTGGCTGAATATCGACTTAGTTTGTTACCTTCGATGGCGAATCTTTCTAAGATATGTACACACAATGGCATCACATATTATTTACATACATTAGCTGTAATAACAATAAATATTGACACAAACATTCGCGTAAAGTAATTCATGTGATATTATACTATTATTTTTATACGTTACAATATTCTAAGGTATAGTAATATTAATTAATTTATAAGATAATAGCCTCTACCCGCGACTTCGTTCGCGTGGAATAGATACACTAACACGCAGCAGTTCTCAAAAAGAAAAAACATCCCGGTTTTGAAACATTGTTCATCTGTGCTCCGCTCCTATTAGTCTTACCGTGATAATATATAGCCTATAACCATTCTCGGTGAATGAGCTATATAATACTAAAAGAATTATTCAAATCGGACCAGTAGTTCCTGAGATTACCCCCTACAACGTCACAACATCGCAACGTCACAAACTCACAAACTATACCTCTTTATAATATTAGTATAGATGTATAAAGTGTCTCTTTGACCTATACCCGATTAGGCCTCCTACGGCAGCGGCTCAAGCCTAGGTTCGATCCCTCGGTAGGGAGCCCTTGAGTACGTTGCTTGAACGATACGGTGACACACAAATATACATCACTGCTTCAACACTACACGATCACCCCCACACACGTGCACGCCTACACGCTTACACATGAAAGTGGAAGGGTTTACTTTTTTCGCTTATCGAACTGAAAAACTCTGAATGTTCCGATAATAAATATATGGAGGAGTTATTGAGGCGTGTATGCTTGGTACACATATACGTTTCAACAACTCATACTTATATGAATAGTTAGCTAGGTTAGCTAAGATAGGTCACGATTTTGCTTGCAACAGGCAACAGCCAAGACGAGTTGTGCCGTGCACTCTTGAGCTGGTTGCCAAAATAAATTCGGCTGAGTGCCTTAAGCGCTCGCCTTAGTAGTCCGGTAAAGCTGTTAAGACCTTGCTAGGTCAATAGCGTAGACATTTCGAAAAAAAAAATCTCTTTGACCATACTATGTAGATAGAAAAAGAGAGAAGTTCGTATTACAAAGTACCGATTCAAATAGTTTAAAAACTTACCGTCGTATATTATTTGTTTGCGTTGCGTTCGATCGCTACAAATTTCCGCTATTTCATTCTCCGTTTACGTAACTTAATTACAGGATATCTTCTGTGTCAGTGGGTAATTAAATTTCTAGTGACGTCTAATATATTTTACATTTTTACATTACTAACATTCATAAGAACAATGTTCCGAAGCCTTGCTCATGTGTTCACAGGCATGAAAGATTTTTTGGGGTACAACTATTTGCCTAATTAGCTAGTCAAGTTGACATCAGAGATAATATTGTACGGAACTATTTCTATTAACTAATAGTGGGCAGCTACACGAAAGGTTGCAGCGAATTTAGAGCAAGACGAGGTGATATGATAGAAAGAGACATGGCGTGGAGGAGTCTATGTTGAGTAAGAGAGTAGAGTTTAAAAAAATTTTGGCGTGACCTTAAGACAAATCTGATATTATAAATATAACTAATATTGTCTGTGACTATCAGTTTTACAGATTTAGATATTTTTTTAAAAATCTGGCTAGACTATTATTGTTTTTTTTATTCGGGATATCTGATTTTGTTGCGGATTACTACAGGTCCCTATTTCTGTACTGCAAGGTTCACGGTGCAGTTTATTCATTTCAATGGAACCGAGTTGTTATTGCCGAACGATCGTCTAAAATATATTTTTGTATCACTCGGGAGTAGTACTTTTGATATGACAAACAAAGAAGTAAATTCAGATCCGCGTTAGTAATTCAAATATTTAAAAAAATAAATGAAGTCCGACTTTGTCAATTATTAGTAAACGCAATTACTATATCTACAAGTCACTACAAAAGAACAGAACCCTAATATTTTATATTCTAAAACCCTCCCATAAGTGTTCAGATAACCTCGGTAAATGAATCATAAAATTCGGTCGTGAGGTTTGTAACAAAATCGCGTACATACATGTTCCATAAACAAAGAACTTCCTTTATAAGTTTGTTATAGTTAAAAATATCTAACTAGTAATTTTGTAATAAACTACTTTTTTTAAATGGATCGAAATGTAAGAAAAATGCAATATTGTGCAAGTAAGTAGAGTAAGTAATTAACAAATTTATTGCATCGTAAGGAATTATATAAACTATTTGCGGGTCCGGTGGACATTGTCGCACCCTGATAATAGAAAAAGCCTATTATCCGACCGCAGCGCTACCTACCGGGTCCGATTGTGAATTAAAGCCATTCTCAGATTCACTGCACACAAAATTTTATTAAAATCGTACCAGCCGTTTAGGAGTTCAGTGACATACACACGTATAGAAGATATATATAAAGATTGTATAGGTATATCAATGTTCTAGCCGATTCTTGCCCGCTTCATTGGGCATTACAAATGACATAGTCAAACGAATCCAAAAATTAAGTAAGTCTAGAAACATCCACGACAACGATACCTTTAGTAGCTTTTTCGTAATTGAGCGGAGAAATACGTAGAAGATAAATGATAGAAACATTTGCATAAGTCGCTTGGAATTTTAACGTAAAAAGTTTATATAACTTTGTTATTAAATTCTAAGCTACGTTTAATATATCAAATAGCTAACTCATCGAGAAGTTGACTTACAAACGAATAGACAGGAAATTGAGCGAATAAAAACGTGTCAATGAAACAAATGTATTTACAAGTTGTCATTCGATCTCTGTGCGATTACATTCTAGGCGTCCGAGATAACTCATACGGCCATACTGTTCCATGTGTTCCGAGCGAGTACTAGTATGAACCGTTAGCGTAACGTAGATGGAAACCGCTGCAAAACTTGCCGGCCACCTGCCACCACCTGCGTGATAATATTTTGACCGTCCGGCTTCGTTGTTCACTATGTGACTGGTCCAGTTTTGATTAGCCCACACGCAAGTCTTAATTAATCGCCCTTAGATACGATGGTGTTTGGTAATTAATTTTGATTTTTTTAATTTCAGTTTTATTTTAATGTTTCCACTAAAAGATCATTTTAAAATCTTTTTTTTTATTCTTTTGTTTATTCTTATTTATTTTGATTTATGCTTCTTGGCAGCTACTTATGTTAATTATACCGGAATATTATAGCTTATAAATAAAAGAAAAACTTATGACTTTAAGTTACTATATTTTTGTTGGACATAGACTTACTAAATTATATAAATAATCTAAGTTATTAATACTCATCATAATATCAAAACCAACATGGCCGATGTAGATTATTTAATAAAATTTAATTATTCCTAGTTAGATAGACCTATAGATATACTTTGTACTAATTCTTGATATAATTTTGAAAATAATCATCAGCCCGTAAGAGAAATCAAATGCTTCTTCCTCAAAGAAGGCATGACAATGATTACTATGCCAGCCATGTATTGGCGATTTCAAACTCTGAGAAACCCACCGTTGTATGTTTTCCAACATACTGTGGTACATTTCTCAATTTCAGGTATCGTTACAATGCTTCCCTTTATCTCCAGTAAAGAGTATTACCGATTTAAATTAGTCAATGTACGTGAATTCCGAAAAATTAGTTGGTAGGACCAGGGTTCGGACCTGGGGATATCGGGTAGATATTCCTACTAGATCACAACGACTTTATTCTAAAACATTAAGATATAAAAAAATAACTTAAAATACAATGGTAGTCATTGTATGCTTCGCAAAGATACCCATTATATATTAAATAAAATAAATAGTAAATAAAAATTAGAGGTAGAGTTCGAGTACAAGCAACCAGATTACAAATAAGACAAAAAAGGAACCGTTTTCTGATAAGATAAGAACATTATGAACCAATGATAAGATTAAACACCATTCGAAACAGGCGCGGACGTTTTCAAAGATTCTAATGAGGTTGGATAAACATTGTTGGTGTTATTACAAAAAAGTTAAATACGTATTTAAATACTTTCTTTGAAAGGGTTTCGTACTAAACCACACTCAACCGATGCAAGTTCGCGTTACCCTTTTGTCAGAAGTCTAACCTAACCTAACCAAAGCGAGACAAAAGAGCAAGATGGCGAACATTCAGCGAGCGCGGTGCATTTAAAACGTAACTCAATTTAAGGCAAGTATTCAATATGTATTTAACTTATTTGTAATAACACCGTGTAATTTTAAGCCTAGTCTTTCTTTTATTTTATGTTTGACAATTAATCTTCCAGATTATTACTACCATTATCGAGTATGTAAGTGTCTTTTAATTATTTTAATATCCTAACAAGAGTATATGTATGTAGCATGCGCTTCTTCTTAGCCAGAGACTACAGTCGTTTTAGGAAGGCAACTCACGTCAATTGACACGAAGTCTTGAATCCATGTTGAGCCAACATCGCTATTATGCACGTCGTCTACATAATTCTTATTGGTCCTGTCGTAAACTGGGTAATCTGTTCAGTTCATTGGTTCAGTAGATTGAGTTAGATGTGTAAAGTTTACACTGTAGGAAAGTTAGAAATAGGTTTTTTAATTGATAACAATATTAAAAAGGAACTTAAGAGTAAAACCATCCTTTTCGAAATTAAAATTACAATGGTCAATTTTACTATAGGAATTTTGTTTCACGCGTGATTTAACACTCGTTAATTGTAATAATTTTTTGAATCGATCAGTAATACCTAAGCTACAGTGTAGTAATTTTACAGATGTAAAACTATAAATTCTAATTAATACGGGTATTATAAATGCGTAAATATTCCCGAGGGAGTGAACAAAAATGCATTAACGCGATACATATATACATATGAGTTGTTGAGGTATGAATGCTTGATACACATGTATGTTCAACAATTATATATATATGAATAGTTAGCTTAGCTTAGGTTAGCTCAGATAGGTCACGAATTGCATGTATCAGGCTGCAACCCAAGCCGAGAAGTGCCGTGCACCCTTGAGCCAGTTGTCAAATAAAATTGGCAGAGTGTCTTGAGCGCTCGCCTTAGTAGTCCGGTGAAGCTGTTAAGACCTTGCTAGGTCAATAACGTAGTCAGATCGAAAAAAAAAGCATTAACGCGAGCGATACATGCGTTGGGTACTTTGACGGACCGATTTGCGTTATGTAGGAAGTATTTTTAACGCTTTATAATTTTTAACTTTTGACTACAATCTCATATGACATTAAAGGAAGATGGTAAACACAGTAATATCTAGAAAGGACTGGTTCTTAAATGGCGAAGTAAGCGACAGATTTTCAATGTGACTATGGTAGCTAGCCAGGCGGACTCAGAAAATGACCTTCCACCATGCAATATATTAATATAATGTATTAAGAACTCTCACTCTATACTTATGTGAAGTCTACCACGAATTATGGAGCTACTGAGAAGCTCTAATCATACATATGTCGTCGGTCTCAAAGACCTACTCGCGGGTATAGGAAGGTTTACAATTCCTACATCTTAGTTTACGACGCCGTACATAAGTAACATACATTTCCACCAATGTCATAGATATAGAATAGATATACGTTATCTGTAGTAGGTAGCGTCATAATTGAAAGAGACTGATCAAAACATTTAAGTCGATAGATATTACATTTTCATATGATTTATATACAGACTGAGTTGTTTGTCAACACAAAGATACAGTCAACAGATACACATCGATTAAGGCATGATCTATGTGATTAAAATTTGTCTTTGTTAATTTGAAAAAGCAATGATAAACTGTGTAAAATTGTAGGGTTGTTATTTACTAGCCCCCGCCCGCAACTTTTAACGCGTAGAATAGTTGATATTGATCTTAGCGTGATGATATATAGCCTATAACCTTCCTCGACAAATTAGCTATATAACACTGATTCTTCAAATCGGACCAGTATTTCCTGAGATTACACCCCTACAACGTCACAAACTTTGCCTCTTTATAATATTAGCATAGATTAAAGCTCAAATACACATAAATTAATAGGAAGGGAATTGAAGGACAAAGGATATCATAAAGAGATGATATAATTTGAAACTTCTGTCTAGCAATCAAAGGTGCTCTTTCATCAAGTCTCCACGTTTATATTAACTCGCAATTTTTATGTATGTTATGTAATATTTTATAATTGAGATATTTACAGAATTAAATAAGATATAATTATACATTTTAAGCCATTTTAAAACGTAGAATACGAAAAAAAAATATGTTACCTATTTCCGGACGTTTTAATTTTTATAACATTTAATTCAGACAGATTCGTAATGATATCTCGTATTTATATATACAGTTTCATAAAAAGGACGTTAAAGTGATGAAATAAAAAAATGTAATAATAAAAACGAGTTATAAACGCGTATTTCTAAATACCGAACGGTTAAATCGTTCGGTTGAAAGAACTCCGTAGATGTGTTGTGTTGCACTGTCAGGTTTATTGACCATACAGTCAATGACACAACATTATTTCAATTCAGTAACACGATTCAATCTAATTACTCTTCACGATTTTCAATATAAATCCCGTAATTGTATTTAAATACTTAATATAGTAAACATTATAGAAAGTACTTAAATTGAGTGAGTTAATTAATAAATATTTTTCACGGTAGATGCTGACATAATCTTGAAGTTTGATGTAAGAACAGTGAGGATCAAGAAATTGGCAGTCGATCGCCAGTCGTCACTATCATGCCGGCATGCAAGCTTCTTGAGTATTGGGTAATGAATACACAATCTACATAAATAAAAAAACGAACAAATAAACAAAACGTGAATTGATGTTTATAACCACGCAATATAAGTGAAAACCTATAATTAAATACATGCACTTAAATTCCAATTTAAATACACAGAATGTGTACATTTGAAATACTATTAATTTCTGAGTACAATTGTTTGTTGCCCTAAAAAAAATAAAAAATAAAACTAAACGGATTACATACACAATTTTAAAATACTATGTTATAATACGTATTCATAATAATAAAATATAATTATTTGAACGATGTATTTTTTTATTTGAACGGGATATCCGAGTGTCACCGAACCTAGCATAACGGTTCACTCTCGTTCGTCCTCTGTTCTATATTATATGTCTCTAAATAAATTTTCACTTCTAAAAATGTCATATGATAATCGCGGTCAGACAGTAAACGCAACTGATGACGACTGGAACCGAATATATCCGAGCGTCACCGAATCGAGCATGACAGTTCACTTTCGTTCGTTCTCTGTTCTATATTATATGTCTCTAAATAAATTTTCATTTTTTACCATGTCATATGATAATAACGATCAAGTCGGACAAAGGTCTTTAACACTTTGAATAGTATACGCAAAATAATATGATTACGCTCAACTGATTAACTATCTTTTTCACGTGTCACTGGCAGATAACAAAATGTGTGCTATCAAGAAAATCCAAGATTAAAAAATGAAAACAATAGATATAATTTAATAACAACTTCAAAATAACTCAATTTAAATATCTAAGGAAGCGGTTTTAGCAAACTACTTTTTGTTTTAATTCCAAATGTGATAGTTAATTAAAAAATATATCTCTGACCGTACGAATATGATGTTAAACAATTTTTATATGTCTGTTTGTGCGTTGGATTGAACTCGGAAAACCCTAATTGATTATTATGGAACGTTGCAAATTGGAATCTAAATATTATTCTATATATTATTATCATATTGATTCCTAAATTAATATAATATACAAATTGCTTAAGCTTGTAAATGAATTGATTACTACAAATGTAAATTTTGTATACGGAACGTATACGTCATAAAAAATTGAGTCTACTAAAAAAAAACTTTTCTACAAATTGTACATAAAAAATTAAAAAAAAGACAATCCTTTTTTATGTCAACGAAGGTAGGTCACCTGATGTTAAGCGATCACCACCGTTCATAGACACTTGCAACACCAGGGAAGTTGCAAGCGCTTTGCCAGCCTCTGTTGGAGGAGAGGGGGGAGCAAGGGAAGAGGAGAAGATGAAGGTGAGGTGAGGTGAGGTGGGCCTCCGACGTTCTCACTGACCGAACGAAACGAAACAATGCGAGCACTGTTATTTCACGTCAATTTTCTATGAGAGAGTGGTACAACCCCGGCCAAGCCGACCCATTCGTGCTAGTCACTAATAGCTTCATTCTCAACCTGTTCGTAGACGAATAGTAAGTATTTTCATGTCATTCCAACATAAATAGCTTGTTCTTTCATTACTAATGGCTTTAATGTCATAAAATTAAGTCGTATTTAAATAAAATAAATTAACGAAAAAATAAAAATACAGTTATTATATTCAAAATTTATACAAGCCTAGTAATTATTTACAGGCCTATTAAAAAACTATACTCATTTTTATACAATTTTAATTTATAATTAGTTTTTTTTATGTATTAATTATTACCTTTATTGTTCTTATGTATTTTTATGTATGTATATGAGTTGATTTATGTTGCATATGAGTTTATTTTCTCTGATCACTATTTACATAGTATAGTCACGCTGAAGCTAATTATTTTGAGAATGAATGGGTCGGCTTCTCCGGGGTTAGTACCATCCGACCCACAAAAACACTGACTTGAAGTAACAATGCTTGCGTTGTTGCTTTTCGTTCGGTCAATGAAAACGAAAGAGGCGCATGCCTCCTTCTCTCCCCTCTCTACACACTACCGCACTCTTTCTCTTACCTCTCCCCCAAAACACAGACTGGCAACGCACTTGCGACTCGCTTGGTGTTGCTAATGTCTATGGACGGCGGTAATCACTTAACATTAGATGACCCACCTGTTTGTTTGCCCCCTATGATATAAAAAAAAAATGTATATTTATTTTACATAATATTCATTTTATTATTTTATATTATTTAATACCCACAATAACTTTTGTTAGTAATACCGCTGGATAGCTGATGAACATGTTTAACGACATTAAGCTCACTGATGTACAAACTAAAGAGTACAGAAAAGTATTCATTCATGTTATTTGATTACCTGTTATTTCCGAAGGTCAATTGAGTTCAAGATAGATAGATAGATATTGTGATAATAATATTAGGCATTTTTAAGTATAAGTTATATTTCTATAGTTACACTAAATTCTGATTTTAGTAACAGCTACTATCGAAAGGTATCACTTAAACAGTGTTGTGTGTAGTAATAAACTATTACATAAAAATCATGTCGTTACAAAGTAAGTAGGATAAAAAGATGGAAAATTAATGACTAAGTACTCGGAATAAACAATGTCTTTTGTTTCCTTATGTAAGTTAGATCGGAAGAAATTTTAATGGATATAAGCGATACAATGTATTCAATTCTATAGCTCTTTAACTTTCGATTATGTTCTTTTAAAATTGGCATTAAGAATAAATGAACAGTGTAAATTAAATAGAGAAGACTTGTAACTAAAAATTATGCTCGAAAAATATCTGAAGAATAGTTTTTGTTCACAGAGAAAATTTCAGTTACGTAGTTTATAATTTATATATTATAATAATATAATAAGAATAATTACTATATTATCATTATAGAGTTATAAAAGTTTGAAATACAATTATTATTTGTAAAGTGGAGCGAAAGGTGTGGCGCGTATGCGTAGGAGAGGAGAAGCAAACGAATAAGATTGTTTACAAAGATAACTTTGTAAGTAAAGAATATTCTTATGAAAATTTATTTCATATAATCCCCTGTATATACAGAACATATTTTTAAGATAAAAAAGGCAGAGGAAGTCGCGGATAATCGTTCATATAATTCTATAGAGTTCAACAAAAGTAGGTCACTAATATAACGTTTTTCAAGCGTGTTTTTCTAACTTTTTTTAATCTTAAACAAATTCGCGAATGTTGTTCCCTCTACCACTATATTTAAACACATTGTATTAATAAGGCTAGCTAATTAACTAAGATTAATACTGTCTGAAGTATCCTTGATGCGTTAAAACCAAATTATACATCCACATTGTTTTGTAAGAAAATATGATTTGTATAATAATAATAATAGTAATTTATATTTTGAGATTATATTTTGTTAACATACTAATGACGATGCATTTCATAGTAAACTAGATTGTGAATTTTAATAGATAATCTTCATTGTTCAGATTATTAGCTTTAACCTCGACTTCTAAATTTGTTTTAAATATAATATTATGTTTTCAAAAAAGTAAAAATATTATCTAGTTTGAATAAAATTATAAAGTTTTTTTAGAGAATAATGTTGTAATTACAAAATAGATCAAAGAGTATTAATATGAAATTATTGACGCAATTTAATCTGCTTTATTGAAACTTTTACATCTTATAGAATATACTTACGTAACATATAACAAATATTATTCGTTAAATATGAAGAAACAAAGCTCCAAAACAGTTCAATTCTTAAGTAACTTTCGTCTATCTCTCTTCTGGACGATCAGTTTTATGTTTTACACTAAATCTGGTGAATATTCTAACCTAAATCTCAAAGTAATAGTGTGTGTGGTTAATGGATAATCCCTTTGGCAGGCGGCCATGTTTTCGTGCGAAAGCCGAGACTATACAGTCAAAATTAACATGATCGTTACATTTATGTGTTTAAAAACCTCATTAAACAATCTTACATTGAAACTTGTGTGTTTAACTAATTAAGATTTAATTTTAGAATCGTTATTTTAGTCACAAATTTAGTTCCGAATCATTAACGGTAAATTTTACGGTTGTAGTCTATATTTTTATCACTGTAAATTAATATTATCATATTTTGTATTATTCATTTAAACGCTCTATAGTGTTAAGATTACAAAGATATATTGATAGTAATTTACCGTGTTATTAACGCTGAGCTGATATGTTATTGAAGCGTCGCGTCAGTCGGGGAGGAGCAAACGACAATGTTACTTGTATGAACAGTGGGTACAACAATCTAATATCATGCATATTATACAGAGAATACTTGTGTCCCAATTATTAATAAGTAATTTAGAAATATATATAGGATTTTTCAACATTATTTGAGTATAATAATCATGAAAGTTTTAATGTATTAATATAAACTTGGGCGTTCTTTAAAAAAACATTTTAAAATAAAATAAGTAACAGTTTATTTTAGCCTTTTTTGTTTGCCTCACAAAATTAGCATTTTTTTTTACAAAAACAAAAAATTTAAAAAATATATATCCTTTGCTGTCTCTTAGATTCAAACTGAGGTTACACGGATTTTCAAATTTCCATCTATGCTATCTGAGCTGTTTTTGTTTTGACAACGGCGGCGAAATTTACCTTTATACTCTAGCTATATTTTTGTCATTGCCTGAAAACTTAGTTGAAAAAGTTTTCCATGAATAAAATCTAACTAAATTGATTTACCGTCCCCGAAACTACCTACATACTAAGTTTCACGGAAATAGATGACGCCGTTTCTGAGATCCTGAATATATATATATATATACAAATATGAAATATACAGGAATTGCTCATTTAAAGGTATTACATAAATGAAAGTATTATTTAAAACTACTTACCCATTGTATTTCTTTCACTAAATGTAAGAATAACAATGGTATAAATTCTCAATATCGATTGCATGTAAAAGAATAGATTATAATCAATTCAGTTACGAAAATGAAGTAATTATCTATGGTCGCGTTACGTGCAATAACTTCGTTTCTCCGTTACAGATTATATACCCATATAAATAGAGGAAAAAACCAGAGTTCATTTAAATTTTAAATGTGTTTCATTGTTTGAAAATAAATAAATAAACTCAACTTATCGCGTTTCGAGACCAAGATGGATGCCTCTAACTGTTTCCTAATTGAAAAAGCTTTACAAATGTCCCACTTCGGTCACCACATCGATTTTAAAAATAGAAGCTTGCTGCGTTTTCGATGTACGCCAGTGTCGATAAACTAAATACTTTATCGATAATCGTTTCTATAACATACGTGTTATGGTCGAGAATCGTTTGAAGTAAATTACATGTTATTATATCGTTGCCCCGTTGAATGGAATTCATACGATATGCTCTCCTACATCGAAGCTCAAACAAATAGAATGCTCGATTTACGGAAGATGTTATGAATTGAATTACTTTGTTATATACATTTATTTTAAAACTGACTATAATTTTACTTCATAATAATGGTAGAACATAGCGTCACTGGTGATTGTATAGTTATGTTTATTGTATAACACAATGGGGCCGAATATACTATAGGAGAATGTTTAAACTGTTGCTATTTTTATGCTTACGTATCACTATATAATACTCTATCGCGTCTGGTTGTTTGTCTGTTCGCGTTAAGCTCAAAACTACTGAACGGATGTTCATACGGTTTTCACCACTAGATAAAGTGATTCATGAGGAAAGTTTAGGTATATAATTTGTCAAGGTTCTTAAATTAAAAGTCTTTAGGCACGATTAGGAGTTAACTGGAGGTCAATGCAACGGAAGTCCGTTACGGCAATATGGCGTCACGTTTCTGTACCATTCGGTTTTTAATTTTTTTTTGTGTCAATAAAGTGTTTATAAAGAAATAAAAAAATAAGAAAAACTAAATAAAAGCTTTTATTAAACTAAATAATAATAAAATCATACAATATAATTAAGTATGTATATATGGGCGCACGACCATACTGCCATCTCCTTTCAATGTGAGTAACTAATAAATTAAATCAAAGCTTCATTTTCTGTAGTACCATCTATCAGCTAATTCGGAACTTGAATAGCAAGTTTTACTTCACTCTCGTGTGACGGTTACAGACACTCATTTTTTATTGTTATCAGGGCGGGACAATGTCCGCCGGGCCCGCTAGTGTTTGACGCTAATAATTTGACGCTTGTATGGTGAAAAATAGTAGCAGAGATAAAGTATTTTTATACATTATGTGCTTAAGGGTTTGTATAGAATAATACCAGGTATTAAGCTGCAGTGTGGACTAAAAATGATTACGTGTTAAGCCTAAACCGAACTTGTTCTAAAGGCATCTGCCGCAACACACCTGTTTGTACTCGGTGATAGATTTTCAACTACAGAGTGGCAGCTAGCTAATCAAACTCTTTGTTAAATATGAAAACACGTCAATCCATATATCTATTAAGCTGGTATCGCTTAAAATGTATGATGAATACTGATGGAATATATTCAAACACTTGTTGACATCTATCACTATCATCACATAGTATAAAATAAAGTCTTCTGCCGCGTCGGTCTGTCTGTCTGTTCGTGATAAACTCAAAACTAGTCAACTGATTTTCATGCGATTTTCAACAGTTTTTTTTAACTATATTTTTGGCAATCAATCTTTCAGATTATTTCTGCCATTATCGCGTAGTAAATAATATTACAAGCTTCGTGCGATCACTACAATATTAAGCGTTGTGTGAGTCAAGATTCTAACAAGATGGTGGATCCCTTGTTAGAACCTTCCACGGAGTTTTTGTGACATTTCAGAATTTCATGCTCCGTGATATTATTTTCCATTCACTTCACTTACGCACAATAAACTAACTATATTACGTAAAACACCATCTAATTTACAAAAAATAGAGTCAAATAATACAAGATTATGAATAAAATATAAAATTCACTACATGACAGACTAAAACGGAAAACCCCGCCAAAACCCTCACTTTTCACCAGTTGATAGAGTGTTTTACGAGGAAGGTTTAAGTATTTTTATACTTAATAATCAGAAGAGGGCAATGGAATTTTTGGCGGAATCTTAGGCTGTCATGTAGTGGTGATTTTATATTTTATTCATAATCTGTGTTATTTGACTCTATATTTTGTAAATTTGGTGGTGTTTTACGTAATATAGTTAGTTTATTGTGCATAAGTGAAGTGGATGGAAAATACCACGGAGCATGAAATTCTGAGATACCACAAAAACTCCTTGGAAGGTTCTAATGGATCCACCATCTTGTTAGAACATTGAAATAAACACTACATCGCTTGTAATATTATTGCATTGTAACTTCCATTATAACATAACATTGACACTGGCAAGTGCTTCTGCGCAGCCAAATCAAGAGGAAGAAGAAGCAGAAGAACAGGACAATGTCTGCCGGACTTTATAAAGTAAATGGATATAGATAAAAGTTACTTGCATAATGGTAGGGTTTAATATAAGGGCGCCTGATTGGCTACTATTCTCAGGTTGCAAGTCTGTCGCCAGGGAATCTATAGATATATTCCAGTAGCTACAGGCAAACGGATAGGTGGGTCACCTGATGTTAAGTGATCACCACCGTCCATAGACACTTGTAACATCAGGGGAGTCGCAAATTTCTTGCCAGCTTATGTTGGGGGGGTATAAGGAAGGGGGAGTAGGGGAGATGAGAGGGAGGAGGGGGGAGATGGACCTCCGGCGCTCTCACTGATCAAATGAAACGCAACAAAGCAAACACTGTTAGTTCACGTCGGTTTTCTGTTAAAGACGAGACGAACCATTGATGTTGAAATACCTTCAGCGTGTCTCTACCACCTACGAGGTGATGGTACCAATTATGATTGAGGTTAAACGCTAAAAACCATTTCAGTATGACAAGCAGACAACTTAGAAATCTCAAACATAGATAAGCAACCATCGTTCAGTCGCTCGCGTGTTCAGACACTGCTTGATAGACAAGTTCAAATTTTGTGAATGGGCAGAAGCTTTCCGTGAAGGGCAACATTATAAGGAAACCATAACATAGATTTATTATAGAGTTTTTTTAAGCAAATACTTAAACGTATAATGCATAAACATATAACCGAAGAACTTCCTCTTTAAAAAAAAATATATTGGACCAAAAAAATCTAAGGTATTAAACACCTAAATACAAATTCATTTCCATTGCCTGCCGCAAAAACGATATAGCTCCATATATTAATGCAACTTTGTTGACCTTTACGCATGTTTAATATTCTTGTCAGTAAAGAAACACGCGAGTCGGATCCGAGGATCGAATAGTTAACTGTAAGTCGACACGTAATATACATGTAAATAATTACTATGTCATTTAACAACGATAAAAAAAGTAATTTAGTGAAAGTAGCCAACTGGTATGAGGTCTACCTATTTTACGTAGAGAGATCCTGTATTGTACATCCACCTCCTTTGGAGGATAGTTGGGTAGTGTTAGACTCTTACTGACTAAAAACTTACAGTGAACCATTTGCCATCTCAACTGAAACCATGGGAACGCGCGATGTTTATCCAACGTGAGGTCTCGACTGTAAGGCCAGCGCGAACGCCAGGTTACTCGCTATTCTATATAGCCCGGACTAACTGTTCTACCGTCTTCGGAGCGAATGCAATGGGAGGTCAGATCCCACGTCGCTTTTCCTTTTGCCCGGCCTGGCAGTGAAGGAGACGCTTCCTCCAACCATTGCCCTCCAGTATTTTAATCGGCTATAATCTCCTTTAAAACTGTAACAAACAAAACCTTTCAAAAAAACTGTAACAAATTCGCCAGTACCTTTAACATCAATATTTGCCCCATTTTTTAAATTCAAATCCCACTATATAACTAATACAACTATATAACAAGGTCGGAGGTCAGAACAAAGATCACGGATAGAAATAGCCGTTTACGATAAAAACGTAGTTGTAAGGAAAGACAAATATCTAATAACATTCTAAGACGTTCAAACTAGCTGCACGCGATGAATTCACGACGACAGATAGGGTTACCACTTTATTTATTCTAGTAAATGAAGTATATTGAGAGATATTATTAAATACAACACAATTAGTAAAAGATCGATGTCTATCTAGAAGATATATAATGTAAATGTTTTTTTTTATATCATAGGAGGCAAACGAACAGGTGGTTCACCTGATGTTAAGTAATCACCACCATCCATAGATACCAGCGACAACAGGGGAGTCGCAAGTGCGTAGCCAGCCTGTGTTGGGGGAGAGTGGGAGTGGGAGGGGAAAAAGGGATAAGAGGAGGAGGGAAGGTGAGGAGAGGTGAGCTTCCGGCACTCTCAATTGTACTGTAAACGTAGATAATCATTATATATTGTACTAGCTTCTGCCCGCGACTTCGTCCACGTCGAATAGTTACTTTGGGCTAACAACACGCAGCGAAGGCTTTCATAAGACAAAAGAACACGATTCTGAAACATTCTTTATTGATGCTCCGCTCCTAGTAGTTTTAACGTAATTATATGTAAAACCTTCCTCGATAAATAAGCTATCCAAAATTTTTAAAATCGGACCAATAGTTATTGATATTAGCGCATTCAACCATACAAACTCTTCAGCTTTATATATTAGCATAGATTATACAGCTTATTAATTAATCAAACATACGATGGTCTACATAAGCTCAATTCAATTAATTTAATTTAATTAATTAATATTACATGCACACAGGCCACTATACCACGCGCCGTTAATCAACCGCAAACGCAATATGTCACGAGCATGTCGAGGTCATCAGTGATGTGTCTCTCTTTTGTTTTTTCCTACAGAATATTTTTTAATCGCTCAACGCGGCTAATTAAGTTTTCACTTAAAGTGTAACACAAGTAATCATTAAATTAGATATTTAATAATTATTAAATTAGATATAGCTCTAAAAATAAAAAAAATCCTGTTTCATTTTTCTAAATTGATCATACTTTTAGGCGAATTGATATATAGTGAAAATTTATCATAGTAATAGAGTTTCTATTCTTTAGTTCAGTCATAGAGCCCGACACGCGAAATTATGATCAGCTTTCTGGCTTCTTATGTAACATGAATCTTAAAAAATATTTTCATACGCATACACACAATATAAAATTACAGAAAATGAGTGCCGACCCTAAGTACAAACCAAATCACATATTTTAAGTCTAAAGTGGACAACCAGTAAAAATTCCTTATAAATCTTTCTTCACACTTCAAAGGGAGTTGAAGTATGTTATACTTACTTGCTACAAATGTCTGCTATCCAAATCTAGTATCTATAAAATAATTGTTGTATAGAATTGTATTGATGTTATGTTATGCTATCTATAATTAGAATACAATGTAAAATAGAACTCGTTTCAGGTAATAAACGTAATGACGAATGGCTTGAAAAATTAAATCATACAGTAAACTGGGCTCTGCCCGCGACTTCGTTCGCTTGGAATAGATACTTTTGGCTAACGTTAACCGGCAGCGAAGGTCTGAAGCCGAAATAAAAATCTCGATTCTTAAGCATTCTTCATTGGTGCTCCGCTCCTATTGTTCTTAGCGTGATGATATTTAGCCTATAATCATCTTCGATAAATGAGCTATATAACTTTGAAAGATTTTTTCAAATGGGACCAGGAGTTCCTGAGACTACCCCCTACAACGTCACAAATTCACAAACTTTACCTCTTAATATTAGTATAGATAAAACGGACAGTAGCCGCAATGTATTCCTATTCGCAGGTGCAGACTGACTGCACGCGGAACGATCCGCATGCTACATTGATGTAATCAATGATGCTAGTTGTTACGTTCGAATAAAAAAACTCAGCAGAGTGGGGAAAGTGACGAGCCGCGCCTCAAGATCGTGAAAGGTACTTACCTGATTACCGGTTTTAGTAGACCCCTCGCGTCCCTCATATCGCTAACATGTTCGGGCGAGAAAGCGGATATAGTATATATCTTCGGGGCTCTCAATTGGTCGGTCGCGAAAACTTACGACACAACCAAACGTTCGGAATTCGAACTACTTTCGCGTAATCTGTAAGAATAATATGTCGCCCTAGTTAGTGGAGACAAGTTTAAACGGAATTTTGATTTTACTAGTGTGATTATGCAGAACAGGTTAACAAGGCCAATATTTTTATAAACCTTTAAATATTTTGTTTATTTACTAGCTAATACCTGCGACTTCGACTGCGTTGTATATAGAGAAGAAAGAAGGTAAAAAAATCTGCAAGCAAAAATGTACTTTATTTTTTTGTAAACAATTATATCCGATTACTTCCCCTCTTATTCATCCGCACAACACCACTTGCCTCACTTCTTAACGACAAGAAAACAACGTCACTAAACGTACTACATATTTCTGTTAATTAAAAAAAAAAGATCGAAATTTCGAAACGGCAGACCTTTATAATTTTATCTATTTAGATTAGATTACTAGTTAAAATCTTAACAAAAGTCTTTTAAACAAGTAATTGCCTGATAATTATATTGACTTGGGTAGTTTTTGCAGAGAATAGATTTATGAAATAATTATACTTAGAAAATTACGTCATCCTTTTTAACCACTTATTTTGTTGCTTTTGTAATCGTCTGGTCGTAAACAAAGTTAATAATAAGTTTTACTTAGCAATTTTAATCCTAATAGTGGTCGAATTTGTCTATGCTCAATTTAATTTTATTAACTTTCAAATTTATTCTTGTTTTTTTTTTTTTACCAAAGTTGAACCTACCTCAATAGTCAGTGCTTGTAACATTTTTGTTAATTTTTTTCTTGTTTCCAATAAGTTCTTCATTAATAATTTATTTATATGAACATTAAAGATTGTAAAAAAAAAGAATTACTACGGGACACAACTAGTTATCTTTTAAGAACATTGTTACGTAGTAAATACACGCACTGGCATGTGAACACGTCAATTACAACTATGTGTTTATGTAACTTTAGGCATAAAATCACGTACAATATACCATAAACTAAAAGAATAATTGCTCAATATTGCGATTGTAACTGTTTTAACATTTATGACATAAAAGGAAACATTCTCAAAGAAACTGACTAGCAGACTTAATCTTATTAAATCTTAAATGTTTAATATGTAGTTCGGTGAAGCTGTAAAGACCTTGCTGGGTTAATAGCGTAGTCATTTCGAAAAAAAAAAACTTAAATGTTTAATCTTATAGGTACAGCGCCTCTTTAGCTATTGCAAGAGCTGAATCCTTGGTACATCAACTTGTAATCAGGAGCACCATTGCAGGGCCATAGACCTCTTCTCTAAGAAAGATATGGGGACAATCACACGCGAGCCCGTTGAACTATTGGCGATTTCAAATTCTGAGAAATTTAAAATTTTAAATTTTCCCGAATGCGGTGGTACTGCAAGAACATATCTCATGTTCAGGCTTCCACGTGATATTATCCGTAACCTACAGCCGACATTGTTACCAATTAAAATTAGTAAATGTACGGGAATTCCAAAAAAATCATTGGCATATACGGATATTGCATTGACATTCCACTTGTTAAAGTACTTCATAACCACGATTTTAATTCCTTTTTCCTATGAGAGTTATTATAGTTATAGTCAATGATAAGTTGTTAGATATTCTAGAAGACTCTAAAACCTCTTTCGCCTGATTTTAGCTAGTTGCAACTCTACAGTTCCAAATCCTTTACCATGTACCCTTATCGACATCTATATGCATCATCTCTACAAGATCATTTAGTCAACCGTAGCTATTTCCAAAATAGGATATAGTGACGCAGTCGATGTATGCATACTTAATATGACCAGCTGATCAAAACTGAGTTAAGTGATCTAGGTACCGATGCAATCTCAAAGGCTTAGAACACTCGTATCAATCTTATTTTAAATGGGTCACAAACTAGTTTCACTCATAGTGTTGCGGGCCGCAAACTACAAATATATAGGTTTTAATTTTTTTTTTTAATTAACCACATATTAAATTAATAAAAGGTTATCTGGGATCTATTTAATTTACTCGGAATGCTCATAGTATTTCTAAGGGGCACGAAATTTAAAATTATTGATAACAATGTATAATCAGGTGGGGTAACAACAAAGACCCGGCGGTCCGCAGGTTGAGTATAGGTGGCCTAGAATCTGTGCAAATTTCGACCACAGATGTACCTCTAAGGGATCGCCTATAGTTGTACTTAGGTTTAAAAAGTATTTAAAATTGATAACGTTCCTATTTGATATAAAAATTAGGGTCGTAGGTACTGGACTATCTAAGCTTCAGACAATTGTTGTTAAAACATTTTGTGACACAGGGAATTTTATAACCAACTCTTATTCTGGAGACATAAGGTTAATTTCAGGTCGGCAAGCGAACTGAATATAATCTGATTAAGAGTATATCTTTACATAACATCAGCTATAACTGTGGTCAGATAATCCGTACATGTAAATAAAATAAACGCATAGTTATTAGTTTGAACATATCTTGACAACACTTTTAAGAATATTACTTAGGCTACGTGACGTGCATGTAATTACGTTTTGAAATTAGTAAAAGTGCTTTCTAATAGCTTAGTAGCAATCATAAAATTAACAATCCTAATTAATTATCGACGAAGAACACAATAAAAAGCAGTTAGTGTAGATTAAATAGGTATGTTATTACTATTAAACGACGGAATGGTTTCAATAACACAAAAGATGTTAATTTCTGTATATGTTATACAAATACAAATACTGTAATAGATAGTCAAGATCTATATTTTGTCTAAGGCAATGTCTGCAAATTCTGTAAATAATAAAGAAATATTAATTTAAAGCCTTGAATTATTCATAACTGGCTCTTGTATGCCAGCACGATAAACTATAAATGATTTCTTCTTTGCAATTCTTTGTTAATGACTTTGTCAATTTCTCAATCTGTCTTTATAACCTTTTTAGTTGATTTATTATTATGTTGTCAGTAACTTAATATATAATGTAGAAATACAAAACGATCATTAAGTCAAAGGATTAATAACGAAGTTTGTAATGAAAATAATTAAGGTATAAAGTATTTCAGTAGTAATTAGAATTATCGCGTTGTTTACGAGAATCCGTACCACTGTATTGTTAAACTTACCTTTGTTAATAAGAACATAAATGTAATTGTTAATGAGAAAATATAATTAAACAACCATGTACCTCTGAATAAATAGTGGTATGATATATAATAGTTCCGAGTATCAATATTAATTATCCAGTCCATAAAGAATTTACGTATGCTTTGATTAGATTCGGTAGGTGCCACCGGGAGGCAAATTAATATATCGGATTTTCAATTCAATCCCTTATTCAGTGAAATAAACGCACCTGCCACCCTACCAAGGGCAGAAGGAATCTCCACACAGAATCCCGACTGCATGATCGGACTGATTTGCAGATATCTCTGACAGAAAAGCGCGCTCGTCACACGATCGATCCGAGTTTCGTGTTAGGACAAAGGAAACAGATTGCTAACGGTGGGCACGTTACTCGATCAGTCGTCCGACTGATCAGTAGTCTGTCTTATCCAGTTGTGTTACCGGTCAATCAACTTGTACGGTCTTTCGCATCTACCTAGCTGTTTAATTTACGGCGTTGAAGAGAAGATAATAGGTGCTGTAAAATTTGTTAAAATGCCGACTTTTGGGCTGATGTTTTCTCAACAATAAGAACTTGGTGTTCAACTATTAGAAGATACAATGGATTTATTGTTTCTGTTTTGTCGCACGAACTAATAGTTACTTAGTATTTGTTACAAACAAGTTTTTTAACCAACTTTTAAAGTTTCCGTTCTATTGACCTTTTTACTTCGTCATTTAAGTAAGGGTGAGATGCGGTGTGTGTGGGTTTTTTTAACAAACACGAGGGGGCGTTTTATACATACAAAATTTATATTTTATAGTGATCATATCAACATCATAAGCATCCTTGCTTTACACGAAATGTTATGAATTATTAGAAAGTACATGGACGACCGAGCCTAGCTCGGTTCTTTAAAAACTATTTTTAAATTAAAATAAACTGTTAGGTTAGCCTCATAAAATTATTTTTTTTTTGCAAAAAAAAATCTCTTCTTCTGTCACTCGGATTCGAACTGGGGTTAGACGGATTTTTGGACAGCCGATTTCCATCCGAGCTATTTTTGTTTTGACAGTGGCGGCGAAATTTACCTTCACATTTTAGCTATATTTTTTCATTACCTGAAAACTCAGATAAAAAAGTTTTCTATGAATGAAATCTATCTAAATCTAGATCGATTTATCGTCCCTAAAACCACTCACATACTAAGTTTTACGGAAATAGCTGACGCCGTTTCCGAGATATAACAATATAAAAATATACAAGAATTGCTCGTTTAAAGTTATTAGATAGATAGATAGATAGATAGATAGATAGATAGATAGATTTACCAAATACATCCATATTTTTTTTTTATGTATTGTCTACTGAAAAAACACGGTTTTTTAATAGTTCTGAAAATTAACCTGATGCAAATAATTTAGAGTGCAATAAAGAAAACAATATTAGTTATGGAAGATTTCGCACATCACTGCTAATGAGCTACCCGATCAGGCCTCCCACGGCAGCGGCTCAAGCCTAGGTTCGATCCTTCGGTAGGGAGCCCTTGAGTGCGTTGCTAGCGCGATACGGTGACACCCAAATATACATCACTGCTACAACAGTACACGATCACCCCCACACACGTGCATGCCTACACGCTTACACATGAAAGTGGAAGGGTTTACTTTTTTTCCTTATCGAACTAAAAAACTCTCAATTTTCCGATAACAAATGTATGGAGGAGTTGTTGAGGCGTGTAGGCTTGGTACACATATACGTTTCAACAACTCATACATATATGAATAGTTAGCTAGGTTAGCTAAGATAGGTCGCGGTCTTGTATGCAACTGGCAACAGCCAAGCCGAGGTGTGCAGTGCACCCTTGAGCTGGTTGCCAAAATAAAATCGGCTGAGTGCCTTAAGCGCTCGCCTTAGTAGTTCGGTGAAGCTGTTAAGACCTTGCTGGGTCAATAGCGTAGTCATTTCCAAAAAAAGGGAAGGGCACTGCTAATGAAATAAATGATAATTTTTCATAAATAATGATTATAATTATAACTTTGTATTACTATTATTTTTCATTTTATATGATAGATAGTGTGTATAATGTATATATAATAGTAGTATATGGAATTGTATGGTTGGTAGTTTACATGACACTATGAGTCCAAAATACCTGTATACAATATTAGGCTGTAAATCTACAATTAACGTAGTGCTTGTAGCAACCGGATATGGTCTTTATTTTAATAATTTGTGAAGTAGCAGTGATAAAAATGATTTTATTAATAAAACTACGAACATATGGGTCACCTGGTGTTAAGTGATGACCGCCGTCCAGAGACACTAGCAACACCAGGGTAGTTGCTAGTGCGTTGCCAGCCTGTGTTTGGGGGAAGGGGGAATGTTGGAGAGAGAGGAAGGGGAGGGCGAGGGGAAGGAATATGGGACTCCAGCGCTCTCACTGGCCGAACGAAACGCAACAATGCAAGCATTGTTACTTAACGTCGGTTTTCTGTGAGAGGGTGGTGCTACCCCGGGCGAGCTTACCCATTCATGTTGAAACCAGTAATAGCTTCAGCGTGGCTCTACCATCTACAGAATATTTTCAGCTTAGTATATCTTTAGCCTTCGTGTTTTTAAAGTATTTTGCCTGTAATCCAGTTAGATACACATATCCTATTAATATATAAATTTTTAAAACAAAACTATAACATCACAAGTTCATTAAAACTTAAATTTAGCGACGAGGCGGTTATATTTTGGTGTTTATGAATATAAACTCATGTTTATAAGAGTCATTGCCACGAAACTAGCGTCACAGCTCAATATATTGACGCAGGTCTTACAGAATTGTGATTATACAAGCTTGAGAATGTAGAATTAAACAGCCATATAAAGTAACATAATTCCGCGATTTTTTTTATTACAAACAAAAATAGTTTTACGTATCTGACTCCGTTACAAAAAGTCTGTATAAATTATACAAAAATTGACGATAAAGTCAGAAAATATAATTAGATTCAAAAGTAATTTATTATAAGTATTGAGTTACATCAGATCATTTATACATTAGTTAGCTTACAACTTAAGTGGCTTGGGTTAGTAATTTTAAATACGATGTATGGATATAACTTAGTTGGCATAAAGTTATTATGGCTTGGTGCTAAGCAGTTTGCACATCGCGTCAACTCACGTAGGTTAAAATCTTCAATAACCAGAAGTTTGGAAGAAAATACAATTAAAGTATGGTATCAAGGCTTTTTTTAACACCATCCTAGTAATATCAATATCCAGACACACTGACACCTGTGTCTACTATACCGACGTGACTGATGACGCGGTTAGTAGGTTCATCCATCGGGCCGTGAACGCTCAGGCGCGGGACATCATGGATAACCTAAAGATGGCCATAAAGGATCAAAATGCAACCACCAAAAAGGCAATAATCCTATTAATTATCCGTCCTAAAGTAACTAATAGTTAGATAAATAATAGTAATCATAAATAAAAAAAAATATTTTCTCACGGATACGATTTTTGACGTATATAACAAATTGAACGAAAGCAGAAAGAGACCAAAAATCTGCATAAAAAAGAACCAACCTAGTTAGATTCCATTAAGCAACTATAATTATGTTCCGACAACTACACTTAAGAGACAATCCACCTTTGGTGTGTTACCATCTTATGTCATATCGTCATTTAATATCACGTGAGATCTTGAGACCTAAAAAAAGCATATTCAAGTTTTAAAAAATCTATGGAATGTTTACATTACATATATCCACTAATATTATGAATTTATTAATGTATAACACAATAAAATAAATACATGTAACTTTTATATAAAATTCATACAGTTTTCGAAATTACATGAATAAATATATACATATATATTGTAAAAGAATTGTAAGAAATGAATATATATATATATATAACTAGCTGTTATCCGCGGCTTCGCACGCGTTTTTTTTAATATATTAAATAAATTTAAAATTGTGATTACACATCTAGTGTAAATTACAATAATACTATTTCAAAAATATTTGTATCACACGCACATCATCTACTGTAACAGGTAACGTGTACATTATGTATGTGAATACTAATAGTGTATCGAATGGGATGGGATTATGATCAGCCACATAACTGGAATTTTAAACTATATATCACCCTCAGTGCTCACACTATATAAGAAAATAATGAAAATATGAAGCTACACATTATCGAACAATATTAAATAAAACAGCTAATTAGTTACTTATTTGCCCGTAGAATTCCCGTTCAAATATTACTTGTAGTCCGGTGAAGCTGTTAAGCGTAGTCATTTCTAAGAAGAAAAAAAACATTCAAATAGGTCCAGTCGTTTCGAAGATTACCCGGAACAAATAAAAAAAAAGACATATCGACAGAGTTAAAAAAAAAATTCATGTTTGTAGCATCACAGATTTTATTCACCAAAAATAATTTATTTTAATATAAATTACACTCACTTTACTTTTATCATACGTAATATATCACAAATAAAAAATTGGTAACAAAACTAATATAGAATAGAGTTTTTTAAGAGTGTTTGGCGGGATTTCAGTCTGTCAGGTAGTGGATTTTATATTTTTTTCATAATATTGTGTTACATGATTCTATATCGTGTAGAAATTGGTTGCGTATTATATAATATCGTTCGTTTATTTTGCATAAGTGAAATGAATGAAAAATAAAACCATGAAGCATTAATTCTATGGTCTTGAAGATTAAGAAGATAAAAAATTACGTTATATTATGAAGAGGATTCGGCGGCTATACCTTTACATTAACTTGGATATAGAAGAAAACTAACTATATTGACAACTTCAGAATTGGCTGTATGGATTAATTTCTTCGATTGTATTATTGGACGAATATTATTACTACTAAACTTTCTAAATAACAACACAAAATAAACTTAAGAAATGTTTGCGATATAAACGTAACACGTATAATTAAAAATCGATAACAAAACTAACGTAGAATAAAATTTTTGAATAGGAATACAAAATAAGCCATGAAAATATTTTTAATAGAATGTTATCGCGTTACCATGGCAACGCGTATAATACTGACATTAACACGCAGCGGATGCTTCCAAAGTAGCCCGATTTTGAGACATTCTTCATTAGTGCTCAGCTCCTATTGGTTTTAACGTGATGATATGTAGCCTATAGCCATCCTCGATAAATGAGCTATCTAACACTAGAAGAAACTTTTAAATCGGATCTGTAGTTCTTGAGATCATAGCGTTCAACCAAACAAACAAACAAACTCTTCAGCTTTATATATTAGTATAGATCGTCTATACTAATATTATAAACAGGTAAAGTTTGTAAGTTTGTGACGTTGTAGGGGGTAATCTCAGGAACGACTGGTCCAATTTGAAAAAATCTTTTAGTGTTATATAGCTCATTTATCGAGGAATTATATATGCTATATATCATTACGCTAAGACCAATAGAAGCGGAGCACAATTGAAAAATATTTCAAAATCGGGCTATTTTTTCCTCTTGAGACCCGCTGTGTATTACCGTTAGCCCAAAGTAACTATTCCACGCGAACGAAGTCGCGGGCAGAGGCTAGTTAAATAATAAATGAATAATTATGTCTGATTGATTGTTACCCATTTATGACTAAATTTTTAAACCGACTAGGAATTAATCAAGAAACTGTAGAAGGACATTAATTACTACTTTTGGTCTGGAATAAATGAAGAAACAAATGTATAACAAATCTAGTCTAGGAGTTAGTAGCGAATAATTTGAATATTAACCGGTCTAGGTTTAACATGTTTTATTATTTAGTAGGTATAAGTGAAAAAATTCGGGTTTCTTATGGGCAGACTGACGCATTCCGAAGTGCACTGAACTTATCGCGTCGACTGTCTGGGTCTTGTTTTCCAGACGTTTTGCGAATTCGGCGGCTAGATTATTTTCTAGAAGCATCGAACGTCTTTTAGCCGTTATGCACTGGAAACTTACAATTATGTCTACTTTCATTTTAATATATTGAAATGTATTTTGGACTATACCTACAGTATATTATGTATACATAAAAAAAAAAATTAAACTATGTCTGTACTTTTTAGATTTTTTTGAAAAAAATTGTTGCTAGTGACTAGGACAAGGACCAACTAGGAATAAATATTAAAATACAATTCAATAAATTTTGGAAATGTCTGCCTACGTGTTTGTATGAACACGCATCACTGCTTTTTTTCTTGAACTCGTACCATTACTCTAGCTAAACCCTTAACCCCACCAAAAAGCGTATCCTAGAGTAGTAACATATAGTCTTGGTTTCATTAAAATCGGTTACCTTTATCAAAAGTTATTGTACTTTTAATGACGACGCGACTTAAGTGTATATCTAGATAGCTTAGCTTAGGTTATCTCAGATTCTAGGTCAACAGCGATTTCATTTCGAAAAATTTTGGGGTGTAAGGGATGTCAAATAACATCATAAGACTTGAGACACCCAAGCCAACCTCACCTGCACGTGATGCACCCTGCTGAATAACGAACGAGGCAATGGCGAAAGCGGGGTGTTAGGGTTTTACAGCCTGACTGGGTCGCAACCACCAAGAATATGGCGAAAAAGCCCGTAATAGTGATTCGCTTCTGCGGGTCGCGTTTCGGGATCAGCCTGTGCATATCCAGGCCGGCATGATAGTGGCGACCGGCGATGGATAGTGTGTCAATCGGTGGTCGCTATTATTTTTGGATTGTACTGTGCTTACCTTCAGGCATAGTGCAGTCATTTTGCCGTGCTACAATAAAAAAAGCGACTTAAGTACGAGAGGAAAATAGATATCTAAATGTATGTCCATTAATACATTCATATGATTGTATGAGTCACTGTTTTTAACATTAGGTTCCACGCGGACGGAATCACGGGCGTAGCTAGTAAGAAATACATACATACGTACATTTCTTCTTTTTGATGTGAAAGATCTATAGGCGCGCGTAAACATGATTGTTGGCGTGGCGAGTGTGTGAGACGTGGCGACGCGATGTTATTCGCAAGCAACTGTGCACAATTTATCTTGTTGCACTGAGCTCGCAAACCTATAGTGTAATTTGAGAATTGGAGATTTGTTCGATTGGAACAATTACGATGTTCACATCTACCAGGCGTCCCGTGACGGCTTAATTTTTTACTCTTCCACACTCCTCTATCGCCTGTCAACTATTTGTTGGTTTAATTGTTGCCCTTTCACAACTTAATTGCTTAAACATGCTCATTAAATTTAGCATAGATGTCTCATTAAATTTAGCATAGATGTCTTATTAAATTAAGCATAGATGTCTCATTAAATTTAGCATAGATGTCTCATTAAATTTAGCATAGATGTCTCATTAAATTTAGCATAGATGTCTCATTAAATTTAGCATAGATGTCTCATTAAATTTAGCATATATAGATGTCTTTAATCATCTTGACGCGAGTGAAGGCGCAGGTAAAAACCATGAAGCAACGAGTAACCAAAGAAGTATAATGCGTAATTATAAAAACCGTTGTTCGAGTATTATATTTATGCTAATAACAGTTCCTTTTACACTAAAATGATTCATTGGTTAATAACAATAAGTACTGTTTTTATTTACACTAGGTTCTTCCAGTAAATTTTCTTAAAGCGAGTCGTCTTATTGATGCTATCTTCTACGTGGCTCTATATTATCTGGTTTATGTTAAAAGTAATAAGGTGTTATATAATTCCATTAGAAATACAATAAATCAGAGATACGTAAAGCATTGTTACTCTTTTGTAAATTATTACTGAGTTATGTTTTTTTATAAATAATAATTATATGTAATCAGTGGCTGACAGTGGTAATAAATTAAAAGGATTTATGTAAGTAATATTTTTCTGAAATTTAAATAATGTAATTATTTTTATAAATTATTATTGTACATTGAAAATGTAATTTTCAAATATAATTTTCCTTAACGCGTTGGTACTTGTCGGGTTGTCAGTAAAATGTTTTTGTGAATCGATGCTATTTCGGAGCCATAATAATCCTGTACCGTATAATATAATAAACACAAATCACTATATGGTTCCTCGCTTTTCTTAATTATTTTATTTATATCCACATGTGGATAATGCATCAATCAACAGTCAGTAAAAAAATAAAATATAACAAATAGAGAAAACGAATAGAAACAAATAGAAAATAAAGAACAACAGCCTAATAAAAAGTTCAACTTTGGGTTTAAATCCCAAAAGGTTGTGACATGAAAAGTTTGATTTGTTAAACGTAAAAAACGTTTAGAAAATGACCCGATTTTCGTTATGTGTTTGAGACGAATGGAGGTCATTGCTAGTCTGTTCAGAAACCACATCGATTGACGTAGATTCTGATAAGTCTGAAGTTTCGATGGAGAACAACATCGTTATGGAACCAAAGCATGGTGTTAGAGGTTTTAATAATGCTAGTATTGACTTATAAATGTATAACAACTAGCCTCCGCCCGTGACTTGGGTTAACGCTACCACGTAGCGTAAGCTCTCAAGAGGAAAACAAAACTCTATTTTGAAATATTATTCATTAGTGCCCCGTTCCTATTGGTCTTAGCGTGATGATATTAGCCTGTAACCTTCCTCAATAAATGAGCTACATAACATTGAAAAAAAATTTCAAATCAGAAAAGTAGTTTCTGATATTACCCCCTGCGACATCACAAACTCACAAACTTTACGTCTTTATAATATTAGTATGGATATATGTACATATGTAGAACATGTTTATGGTTCATTCATTGTTTGAATCACCACCTTCGTATATAATAAGGTGTTTTACCTACAATATAAACTAATATAATATGAGTATATCACAGTTTCATATACCGTCGACTAATGTCAAAATAAGCATAGTATGGCTTAAGTTAATTAAACATATCATATACATACATACATTTATATATAGAACCCAGACACAACTGTATATGTATGTATACTCCTGGCCGTTTTCGGCCACAGCGACTGCTTCAGCTCCGACGCTCGTGTGTTTTCATGTGGCTATTATAGCCGAATTTCTTACGAAAGGTGCGTGCACATTGTACACAAGTCAGAACACCATTCTCGTAGGTATAATTGATTGCCGCTGGTGGTCGGGCTTTCAATTCATCTCGTCTAATATCAAGTGCAGCACGTCGATATTCTTCATAAGTCTGAATTTTAGTTGCTACATGAGTTCTCCATTCCAGAACTACCAACTATACTGATCACACAATAAGCCATGTGTGACTATACAACTTGCAACCACTTGGAACTTACTACTACAAGTATCTAAATAACATCTAGGTATAAGTGTGTAGTTTTCTAAATATTAATCCGATCCGATAAATAAATAATAAATAATACTCTATTGCACGTGAATAGCATTGAAGTTTGTTTAATAATGTCCGTGCTATGTTGCTTCGATCCCCAGGGAATATTAGGATATCCTGTATAGGCGTTGCGTGCAACTTTCTGAAATGACACGTGAACACCGTTATTAAATTTTAAAGTCATCGCACTATACCTTTTTTCACAATTTGACTACGCTATTGACCTAGCAAGGCCTTAACAGCTTCATCGGGTTACATTGCACTATGCCTGTTAGCAAACAAAGGGTAATCAAAATACAGGCAATAACAAAGAGATCTATAATCCATCGACAGTCGCCGCTATTGTATCATCTTAGAAATCTCTCCGGTATAAACAACCGATCACTGTATTCATATTTTGAACTATGATGTGTTGTTTATGGTATAAACTTGAGCGAAAAAAATGTTGTTACTTTGCGAAAATCCATCATTAACACAATAGTGGGCGTTACTCTGCAGTTCCGCCTGGAATCGATTATCCGCTCATACATCTCGCTGCAACGAAAAATTTTTTACATGTATAAATCTTAAACTAGTAATAGAAAAGACTAAATATTTGTAACAAAAAAAAATTAAAAAGGCATTCTTGGTTAACGGTCAACTTGAATGTAAAATGCTATAATATATACATAAATAATTAAAATATCTGGCAGAATAATATGTAATCACCGCAATTTATTACAAATGTTTCGCTTCTTCACGGAACATCTTCAAAGAAAGATGAATTCCACTTGAATATTCTTTGCAGTGAATAATTCGTGAGGTTACATAGCAGTGGTATCTTCCTCAGACATTTTCTAATGTAGGCCTGGTTTACTACCATTTAATTGCATTTTCAATACCCAAACAAGTTTATCTCTATCAACGTGAATCTACAACTACAATCGATAGTAAATCCTTCTTCTAGAACTATTGCTGTGCCACTGACACCATTATCGAATGGCACACAAAATCTGAAATGAAATTTGCAACTCAATTAATAATTTATTTGGTAATATTTTCCAAGTTCTAATTCCCAAGTTCTGTTATATTTTTATCAAAACACCGACTACACGTTCGTACATTACTTTGGGCCTCCAAAAATCAGCGCCACAGTATCACCTCGTTATTTTTTTTTATTAACGTAGGGAAATCCTTTATGGATACGCCACCCTCGCGGGGGAGGGCACTCCGACGGTTATGTCCGACTCTCACGGACTAAAACCCCACGGTGTACCGTCCGCCACATTGTAGGAGCAGCCAGGGGTCGAGCTTGCTCTCAAACCTGAAAAACTGCCCCTGCGGCAGCCTGGCGAATGAACGCCAGGCTTCGCCCTACTATAGAGAATCTACTGGGTACACGACCAGTAGTCTCTCCTCGTCAGTCTCACCCGTGCAACGAGGAGATGGGGCCCCCGACTCATCCCCTCAGGTTCGGGCCAGAGTATCACCTAGATGTACTGTAACACTTAGCTGAATGGGGGTGCCATTGTTGGATATACTATAATAAACTAGGTATATGTTCAATTTGTCGTTTGTGATGTTGTCTATACTAATATTATAAAAAGGTAAAGTTTGTGAGTTTGTGACGTTGTAGGGGATAATCTCAGGAACTACTGGTCCGATTCGAAAATTTTTCGCCATGTTAAACAGCTCATTGCTATTGCAGGATGGTTATAGGATGATATATATGTATATCATCACGCTAAGACCAATAGGAGCGGAATAACAATGACGATTGTTTAAAAATCGGGGTTTTTTCTCTTGAGAGCTTTCGCTGCGTGTTAGCGTTGGCCCAAAGTAACTATTCCACGCGAACGAAGTCGCGGGTAGAGGTTATTCCAGCAATAAAGACATTTGCTTTCTTCTTTCCATGCCATTTAATAACTATTTAGTCTTTTTAATTATGTTACCCGATTAGGCCTACGGCAGCGGCTCAAGCCTAGGTTCGATCCCTCGGTAGGGAGCCCTAGAGTGCGTTGCTAGCGCGATACGGTGACACACAAATATACATCACCGCTACAACACTACACGATCACCTCCACACACGTGCACGCCTACACGCTTACACATGAAAGTGGAAGGGTTTACTTTTTTTTCCCTTATCGAACTGAAAAACTCTCAATTTTCCAATAATAAATATATGGAGAAGTTGTTGAGGCGTGTATGCTTGGTACACATATACGTTTCAACAACTCATACATATATTACTGTCATCATACTGTCATTTTTATATCATTATTAATTGAGTTTTCTCATTTTGGCGCCAATACATTGTACAATATTTTGCGATATTAAAATGGAGTGGGGTGATAAAGAGAACGGCATTGCTGTGATTGCACAAAGTAGGTATGGAGCCAAATGCAATATTTAAAACTCTCCATACGCTTGGTATTAGTAAAATGTTTGTGCACCGGGCTATTAATAGGTACAATGAGACCTCCTCCTCTGTTTGTGACAGGAAAAGATCTGGCCGTTCATGTAGTGTTCGTTCGTTCAAAACAGTAAGAGAAAGAATTCGAATAAATCCAGTCCGACAGCAAAAGATTTTATCTCGGGAGATGATGACAGCACCTAGAACTATGTCGCGTATTTTAAAAAATGACTTAAGACTGACTGACTTCAGCCTATAAAAGACATAGTGGTCATTTCTTAACTGATAATTTAAAAAGAATAGAGTGGTAAAATCGAAACAACTACTGAAGCGATACGCAAAGGGAGGTTACAGAAATTTTTTGTTTACGGATGAGAAAATTTTTACAATTGAGCAACATTTTAACAAACAAAATCACCATATTTCTACTCAAAGCTCTAAGGAAACTTCTCAATAAGTCGACAGAGTGCAACGTGGGCACTATCCGACTTCAGTGATGGTTTGGTGGGGTATTAGGTATGAAGGACTGACTGAGCCATACTTTTGTGAGAAAGGTATCAAAACATCGGCACAAGTGTATCAAGATACCATTGTGGAGAAGGTAGTGAAGCCCCTTAACAGCAACATGTTCAATAACCAGGAATGGTCCTTCCAGCAATACTCGGCGCCGGGTCATAAAGCTCGGTCTACGCAGTATTATCTGGAAACAAACGTTTCAGACTTCATCAGAGCTGAAGACTGGCCGTCGTCTAGTCCCGATCTTAATTCGTTGGATTATGATTTATGGTGAGTTTTAGAGAGTATGGCCTGCTCTAAACGCCTTGATAATTTGGAGTCCCTAAAAGAATCCTTACGATTAGCAGTGAAGAATTTTCCCATGGAAAGAGTGCGTGTTTCTATTGATAACTGGCCTCAACGTTTAAAGGACTGTATTGCAGCTAATGAAGACCACTTCGAGTAAGCCTTATTTATATTTTAAATTGTTTTATATTCATGTATTAAACTAACACACTGTAAAAATTATAAATGTTATTTGCAATAGAAAATACTTTTCTTCTTTGTTTCAGTAATTAATGCAAGACTAGGTAGACTGTTCAGAATTCATAGAACATGTAATATTTCCTCTCAACTGAGGTAGCGAGTCTAATTAAGTTCTTTGAGTGAAGGAGCTTGAACTCTTTAGAGGATTTCAAATAAAATATTATAGATATACATTTAATACTGGTTTAAAATGTGTTTAGTAAACTTTTTAATTGCTTGATATTTACATTGCGTACTTACGAAACAGAAGTAATACTTAAGAAGTATTCTTACAATAACATAAATAGTACAAGTTCTGACATGGAAAGAACGGGATTTTTTCTGTTTTGAATATCATTATATTGTTGTAATATTTACAACTGAATTTGTTGACTTAGGGTGTATTATATCGCTTAACTTTCTTATCTAAACTGTTATTATAATAAAATAATAAACAATTACGGTTTTTATATAATTAAAGTTATAAATCAGGTGTAAGGGGTGTCGAACAACATCTTAAGACTTGAGACACCCAAGCCAACCTCACCTGCACGTGGTGCACCCTGCTGATCAACGAACGAGGCAATGGCGAGAGCGGAGTGGTAGGGTTTTACAGACCGACTGGGTCGCAACCACCATGCATATGGCGAAAAAGCCCGTCATAGTGACTCGCTTCTGCGCGTCGCGTTTCGGTATCAGCCTGTGCATTTCCAGTACCGGGCGACTTTCGTCATTATGGCCGGCATGACAGCGGCGACCGGCGATGGATAATCTGTCTCTCGGTGGTTGCCGATGTTTTTGGATTGTACTATGCTTAACATCAGGCTTAGTGCAGTCACTTTGTCGTGCTTCTATAAAAAAAAATACAAAGGAAAAGAATAGTAATTCTTTGTTATATATTACTAACTTCTGCCCGCGGCTTTGGCCGCGTGGAATAGTTACTTTGGGCTAACACTAACACGCAGCGAATGTGCTCAAAAGAAAAAAAAACATTTTGAAAGATTATTCACTGGTGCTCAGTTCCTATTGGTCTTAGCGTGATGATATATAGCCTAAAAATAGTTGTTTCCGTGAAAAATCTTACATAGCTTATAGACTTTGAGAAACTGTAAATATATAGTTATATAAAATGTTTAGAAAGTTATATTGTCACGTTAGTATACTGTACCCATGTGAAACCGGGACAGGAAGTTAGTTTATTATATAATAATGTGATAAGTACAAGGTTTTATTAAAATATATAGAACTGTTTAAATTTTTGTCATTCCCTATAAGAAGATTTATTACAATTTTTTGAGATTTCATTTAAATAATTTATAGTAGGGCGAATAAATAACATAATAAGTAAAAGAATATCCTGGTAGTGGTAGACATTTCAACGGAAGTACCTGCACGACCGAGCCTTGCTCAGTTCTTTAAAAAACATTTTTAAATTAAAATAAACTGTTAGGTTTGCCTCACAAAGTTACCATTATTTATTTGAAAAAAAAATTAAATAGGTATCTCTTTTACTGTCACTCGGATTCGAACTGGGATTAGACGGATTTTTGAAGCAGCCGATTTCCATCTGGACTATTTTTGTTTTGATAGCGCCGGCGAAATTTACCTTCATATTCTAGCTATATTTTTTCATTGCCTGAAATCTCAGTTAGCAAAAGTTATCTATGAACAAAGTCTAGCTAGATCGATTTATGGTCCCCGAAACTACATACATACTAAGTTTCACGGAAATAGATGACACCGTTTCCGAGATTCTGAATACATACAAATATAAAAATATACAAGAATCGCTTGTTTAAAGGTATTATATATATTAGATAGATAGTTATGACAAATAAATCGATAAATAAGCTTGTGAATCTATGTCGTGTACGGTGAAAGTAAACATTACGAGTGCAGTGAAAACATGCGCTAGATAATACATTGGTATGTAAACTTATATATAATTCTAGTTTATTTATGTTAAATATTACTAACTGATTCCGCATATATTCATTAGAAAATAATATTGCTAGTTTTGATTTTGTTAACATTGGTGTTTGATTAGCAATGTTCATAACACAACATAACATTCATACAGTATGTGGTAGAGCCACGCTGAAGCTATTACTGGTTTCAGCATGAATAGGTCGGCTGGCCGGGAGTAATACCACTCGACACACACAAGCACCGACGTCATGTAACAATGCTAACATTGTTGCGTTTCGTTTTGTCAGTGAGAGCGTTGGAGGGCCACTTCTCCTCACCTGTCTCCTCTTCCCTTCCTTCCTCCCCCGCCCCCAACACAGGTTGGTAACGCACTTGCGAATCGCCTGGTGTTGCAAGTGTCTATGGATGGTGGTGATCACTTAAGATTAAGTGACTCACCTGTTCGTTTCCCTCCTATGATATAAAAAAAATCATACAACAGGTTTTTTAATGGACATTAACTTTTGTTTTCAAACGTTGTTTTCTTCAAATACTTTATCACCAATAGTAGATTGTGAAGTCATATGAAGCCCAAATATTTATTGTAAACCTATACAAACATAGTAGATAGGTATTTGTACGTTCGTATTGTCTGTGATTGATAATTAATTAATCGAGCTAACGAGTTTCGATGTCGCTGACACTTGGCAAATGGTGTCCAATGTGACATTGTCAACAAATATAGTATATACATTCTTTATATGCGGTACGAATTTTTATAGATTATAACTATAGGTCTAGGTCATTAGTGAACATATCCACGAAGTTATTCATTAATGAAATCGGTATAATTTATTTAAATTCATGAAATAAGTATTCAGTATTTGATAGGTTAACAATTGGTTAACGGGGCGTAAGCACTTTCCAATATATAGTTTTGTTGGTTATAAATAAATAAAACATATTAAAAAAAAACTGACTTCAGTATCAATCAAAAACCCATAAGGCATAGAAAAGTGGAAAATAAATAATATATTAAATTAACCAAATTAACTAAAACATATGAATACTTGTGCTATCTAGAGATTATTGGAAGTCGGTGCCAACCGAATTGTCAAACTTGTTGCAGGTAGAAAAGTATATTAAATTATACAAATATACATCTTGAGACGCGAGAGTGGACTTAAAATGAGAGAATGTACCTATGTAGATGATATGATTTTCGGTTGGCATCAATTTCAAATACATCTCTAGGTAGCACAAATATTCATGTGTTTTATTTAATTTAGTTAATTTAATAAACTATTTATTTTTTAATATATATATATATATATATAATATATGTGTGTGTGTGTGAATAGTATTTTTTTTTCGAAATGACTACGCTATTGACCTAGCAAGGTCTTAACAGCTTCACCGGACTACGGGTGAATAGTATATATCCAATCTTAGTATACAAACTAGTAATTCTAATATAATTATATAGAAGCAAAAAGTTTTCATCATACTTAATTAACAGGGAATAAATGAAAATTTGCTATATATTGGATTCATAAATATGTTAGGGAGTAAACATATATTAATTCATAATTTTATGTCACAAATGATTTTATACCATATCAAAATTAACAACAGTAATACAGATTTCATTTTGACAAATTATTTTTAATTCAATATGAAAAATATTTTTTATTGTCACTTTCTATAATTCACACACTTTTAATCAATATTGTTCTGCATTTCTGCCAGTAAATTGAGTCCATGCCCCTGTACAAAATAACAGGTATCGCTAACACTGGAGCTAGAGGCTTGTTGTAACCATAAAATAACCTATTACTAGGCACAATTAATGAATAATTAATTTTTAAAAAAAACTGATCCGTTACGAGACGCCGGGCAGTTGTGAAACATCGAAATTGTTTTGTGTAAGTTATATGCATAAAAGAACAGATTACGTCTGGAATTGACTATGACATAGTGAAAAGCATTACAAATTTGTTCCATAGAATAATGACTATTTCTTTTATTACGTAGATATTCATTTGTATTAAAAATAAAATTCAAAATTTCAACTAGGCGGGGTGTGTTTGGCGGCAATTATTAAAAGGCGGTAGGTTGTCGGCGCGTGCCGCTTAACACTAGTTGAACTTGTAGTCTGGTGAAGGTGTTAAGGCCTCGCTAGGTCAATAGCGTAATTAGAGGCTAGTTAGTAACGAGAGGCCGACAAAACAATTAGAATCTTATGATTATACAGATAGGGTTGTAAATGTTTTTGATTATTTCGTTATTAATGGAAAGTGCTTTGTGTCGCCACACGTCGCCAAGCCAAAATCAGGTTTAGGGTCCGCCTATAGATGAGTCACATTAAAAAACTTTAAAATGTTGTGCATCCATTACAAAATAGTAGTCGTGAAGGCGAGATATTTCAGTAAAGCATAAACGGTGTTATTACAAAAAGGTTAAACACGTATCGTATGTATTTAAGAAGCTTAAGTTTTCAATGCACAACGCTCGCTAAATATTCGCCATCTTGCTCTTTTGTCTCCCTTTGATTAGGTTAGGTTAGACTTGCGAAAAAAGAATAACGCGAACTTACCTTGGGCGAGCGCAGTGTATTTAGTACGAAACCATTTTAAAACAAGTATTCAGTACATATTTAACTCTTTTGTAATAACACTGAAAGGGTTTAATGAACTCCACAGCTAACACAGTCTAATTTATCGAACACCATTTTAGATGTAATATAAAAGAATCTATAAAATATTGATCATTGTTTTTGATACTGACTTTGAATATGAATCGGGTTTTAGTTCTTGGACGATCGTACATATAACCTACTTAAAGAGTTTATTGCACTTCCATACGTCTGTCAGATAGCAAAATAATTATACGATTAGCATAAAATGGAATATTAATGCTATCAATTCATTATGCGAACCGTCGAACAGTTGAGTACGGAATTAGCATTAGTTTTTTCCATCCAATGCGGTGTCCTAGATATATATTCTCACTAACGTATCGACAAGGATTTCTGGAGCACTATTAATAGTTTTTTTATACATTTGAACATAATTTCACTCCATTTTGGTTCACGTTGATGTTAGGGACGGCTTTCAAGTGAATGTCGGAAAATTTTCCAGCACCTTGTAATACATTCGTCATGATATGATTTATTAAATAAAACTCAGTATATTCAGTCATCAAATAGTATAGATTTACCAGGAATAATAAGGTTACACATATAAACAATATATATAACATTTCTTTACCTAAGTAACAGATAGTGTAAATCAGTGTTTTTCAACCTGTTTCAAGACATGACCATTAGTATATTAACACGTTCACGCCGGCGCGTACCACCGGTGGCCGGTACTAGACTGTCTTTTCTGGCGGCGGGTACCACCGGCGGTACGTATTCAATTGTGCTATTTTTGATAAATAAACGTTAAATTCTCATTATTTCTAATAGCACAATCGAATACGTACCACCGTTGGTACACGCGGTCAAAATAGACTGACTAGTGCGGACCACCTGTGGTACGCGCAACGTGAACGTGTTAATTTATTTAACGACCTAGTCTTCGCTGCTTTTAATATATATTTATCATTTTAGAAATATCAAATCCATACACCATTTTTATTTATTTCAATGGAAAATTTATCAGTCAAATACATAACTAGATCAGTGAAATATGAACGTTACACATAGGTATTTTTTATTCATATTAATCATGTAATTAGTAACCAAAGTGATTAGTCCTTTAGTTATATTTACTTAACATTTTTTACAGTAAGACTTCGCAACTCCCCCATAAAGTCTTTGTGAACTCCCAAGGCCCTAGTTTTGAAATATTCAAATTTTCTCCATATAAAATTCCAATGTATTAATTGAAAAATATATTCAACAGGAAGTTAACAAGAAATATGTGATGAATACATTATTTTTAAAATTTTTAAATATTGCATAAAACTATCATAAAATGTTATAGTACAGGACGTACCGTTACATACAGGCCCACCGTACTATTTATTAAAACCAACAAATAACAAGCATAAAATAATATGTTCTCGAATAAAATTTGTATATAAGATAGCAATATATAGACCGGAGCTAACGGCCGGCCCTGGCTTATAATAACTGTTGCTTACATTTTTTAACATTATCTTAGTTGACATTTGACGTAACAGCTTTCTAGCACGTCACGTGATTCCGCGTCATTTGGTTAACCTAGAGTGTATAACATATTGTAATCAACATTGACTTTATAATTTGATGTAGGTAAATTACGACATAATTATATGCCGATTTACTAAGTTTTAATTTGTTCTACAGTTCTACGGTTTTTTTTTTTGGCGGGCTCTTAGACAATCATGTAGTGGGTTTTGTATTTTAATCATAGTCTCGTGTCATTTAACTTTATATTTTGTAATGTTGGTGGTGTTTTACGTAATATAGTTTGGTTATTGTTCGTAAGTGAATGAATGGAAAATAATACCACGGAGCATGTATTCTGTGATGTCACGAAAATTCCCTGGAAAGTTCTAACAAGGGAGCCACCATTTTGTTGGAACATTGAAATAATCGCACGACATTTGTAATGTTATTACCTACTCAACAATGGAATAATAGTCTGGAAGATTAGTTGCCAAAAGTAAAACAATAAAATATAACATGAGTATTCTGTTATTGATTTAATGAAAATCATAATAATTCATGATCGTTTTGGTCTTATATGAAACTAGTCTCTGTCCGCGACTTCGTCCGCATGAAATAGTTACTTAGCTAACGCTCACATACAGCGAAAGCGCTCAAGAGTAAAAAATACCGATTTTGAAACATTCTTCATTAGTGCTCCGCCCCTATTGGTTTTAGGGTGATAATACTAACCTTACTCGATAAATGAGCTATATAACACTGAAAGAATTTTTCAAATCGGACCAGTAGTTCCTGAGATTACCCCTAACAACCTCACAAACTTTACCTCTTTATAATACTAGTACAAAAGTATAAAATGAAATATACAGCAAAACTGTAGTAACAAAACGAATACAACGATAATTATTAATGACCTAAATACTATCACTTTGTAAGTTACCACAAACGTTGATGGAACTGTCACTTGATTTTTTAATAATCAAGGACTCGGCTATCGAGTCGCGTCGCGCGCTTCGTGCAGACGTCAGACGGCCTCGTCGAGTATCGGTGCCACGAACGAGCGATCGCTCGGTCGGTTATTTTCGTACGACTTCGGTATACGTCGGCATCGGCGTCTTTTTCAACCGTTTCGAGCGTAAATAGTTATAGGATTAGTGTGAACGTTCATACAATTTATACACAATGCTTTCATGTTATTAATACGGAGAATGTTTACGTAAATTGAAATTTGTGTTTACATAACACTTATTTAATTTAAATGTACCTAACTTCACGCTATGATCCTCCGTTATATGAGAAGACAGTAATATGCCAGTAAATACGAGTACCAAAAACTAATTGAATAAGTGAAAGTTAGATTTAAGCAAACACTAACTTTCTAACAAAATCACTGAACTTCTATGTTCCATATAGTATTTACATTTAAATAAAATACAGTTTGTGTGAGTACAATTAGAAGACCGTACCCTTGTATTGCTTTCTAATCTGTAGAAATTGAAAGTATTTTAGTATCTTGATCGCTACTAGTGTTTTCTGTGAGAATATTGTATTATATTATGCCTGGGCGATAGGTATCTATAAGATAATATATATAACATCTTTTCAATAGTTTAAGCTTCCTTATCTCAAACGGGAATCAGTATTTCACGTGTTATTTTAACGTAAATATTTTACTGCGTGTGTATAATTTGAAGTATTGACAATAGCAAATTTTTATTAAGAAGCCATGTTGTTTAATAATACAATATGAAGTATTAGCTTCGCAATTCGCAGTCTCAATTACCCGATTTTTTTATATGTGGTACAGCATAAGTCCCCTTATGTAAGCTTAGTTGTAAAAATATCAAAATACGTTGTAGTTCAGGTATAGATTAAAGTGTAAAATTAATTTTGATGATTTTGTATTTTTAATCTCTTAGATAGATAATATTTGGCAATTAAGTATCGCAGGAAAATTTGTTAATCGATGCCCATACATAAATTACGTAACATCTATAGATATATACGTGTATGGTTAATATGCGTGGAAAGGTTTTTTAATTTGTTTACAGACATGCACTGACTGACGTAATATAGGGAGAAACCTCAAATGTCAGTGTTTTACGTGACGTCATGTACTGATGAATTTTATTTTGTCATTTCTGCTATATTTTTTACTATATTTGTACTTGTACTATATGTGTACTATATTTAATATTGTAGTATGAGTAGTTTTGCACCCTATATTGCATTAGATAAAACACTGGACAAGTCAACAAATTCATTCAGTGACGTCTTTATATTAATAAGAATATTTTTAATTTTTTTCCAGTGATTAAAGTTATTAAAAAAATATTCATCAAATGTTCGATTTTGTCCGTGATATGTATCTTCACTGTTACTCGGTAATATTGCAAATTTAATCGAAATAATTTTTTACTAAAGTATTTGTTAAAAAGACTTTTGTAGATAAGTAGTCCGGTGAAGCTGTAAAGGCCTAGCAAGGCCAATGCTTCAAGAACCTTTATATACTTCTATTGAAGGGAGCCAACAAAAATAGTTCTTCCTGTTTTAATTTCAACAATATAGATTTTGTGTTATCTCATAAGAGATAGTGTTTGTTAATCTTTAATTCAGATTAGATGTGTCTTATTTTGTGTTGCTTATTCCAAAGATACTACCGCTTCCACTGCACTCGAATAGGAATAAAGATTATTTTACAATGAAGCCGTACGAATTGTTCATGTCATATTATTTACCATTACATTTATATCGAGCCGATAAAACAGATATATTTAACGTAAAAGCAAATAAAATAAACAAAGCAAATATTAGTACAATAGAAGAAAGAGCAATGATAGCCCGACAAATGTTTTTTTTTACCAATTTTCAGATTATTAATATTCTTGTTTGCTTGGGCATAATAAAATCTTTATAAACACAAAGTTATCCGGTATAGAGTATATTATATATTATATGAACAGTAAGAAGTTTTCTCCAGATATTTAGATATAGAGTCCTTTTATGGTTACCATTAGTAAGTAGGTGGTAGAGCCGCGCTGAAACAATAACTGGTTGTAGCATGAATATCGGTTATCTGTGAGAGGGTGGTATTACCCCAGGCAAACCGACCCATTTATTCTTAAGTTGGTAATATCTTCTGTGTGGCTCTACCACGTACAAAACCTACGACGACCTGTGATCTAGGAGCTCCTATCAACTATGGAACAATTTGAGGTTATTAATAGTTGGCCGAACGGGCTGGACCCCCTAGAGATAGAAAGCTTCCGTATTATTAATACGGCTGATCCTTAGATAGTTATGCTCCTGAACTTCATGCTTGGAATAAAAACATTAAACTCTCGGGAAATGTTTTGCGAAATCCTTTTAAAATCACAAATATGTGGTCCTTTAATCACTCATCTCTAGAAGAAATACACGCCTTATGGATATTGAGAATACAAAGAGCTGATTTCCATTTTTTACATCAGTGCACGATATGTAACGTCGGGTTTATTGTTCACAGAGTAATCAGACTCATTGTCTGTCTCGTTATGATTTATTTAACGTGGGAAATGTACTCAGAATCATTATGTGGCGTGTTCAGCGTAATGCTTAATTTATTAAATACTTAATGTTATACAAAGGCGCTTTGAGCGGGAATTATTTAATATAACGCCAATTCATTACTGTAACTAGAGACTACGCGAAATGTACTATATCTATACATATAATAAAAGTATAAATCTAACGTATCTGAACTTTTTAGATTTTTGAAATGAAAATTGTTGCTAGTTTCTTGGAATAAGTAATAAAATATATTACAGTCATTTTTTTAAATGTCTGTCTGTCTGTTTGTTTAAACACGCATTACTGCTAAAGTACTGCGTTCACGATAAAATCAAAAAGCATACTCTCGAATAACAATTAGTCTTGGTTTCATTCAAATCGGTTTATTCTAACAAAAAATATTGTTATTTTAATTACAACGCGACTTGAGTACGAGAGAAAAATAGTCTTCTTCTTCCTCTTCTTCTTCCTACCGGCTTGGTGCCATGGTCCGCTTTTCTAATAGACTTCCTCCACTTTGTCCGATCTTCGGCATCCTTCTGTGTGAAGTTATTGTCCCTCAAGTCCGCCTTCACCATGTTTTTTGGGTCTGCCACGAGACCTTGGGCCTTGTACAGTCATGCTGAGGCATCTAACCGACGTTAAATTGGTAAGTAAGTAAATGAACTTAATACACTGAGATTTTTTTATAAATTTTCTTACATTAGGTTCCACGCGGACAGAGTCGCGGACACATCCATTAATTTATAAAATTCATTAAATATTTTTCCGTACGATCAAACTTAGCAAAAGTTTTTAATTTATCAAGGCCTTACTAAAACAGAACGACTTAAATTTAACCTAGTAATTATTCGATTTAGGGTTGTCAAAAATAATAGACATTATTTTGCATAAAATGGATAAAATAACTTCAAGAGAAAACTACTTGAACACGCGTCTTTACGCAAATATCTGAATCGCCGCACCATGATTCTAGTATACCAGATACCATGGATGATTCATTTTTATTTCGATACTGATACTTGTGTGGATGTTGCACATTGTTTAAAAACATGCTAAGATCATACGTATTGTTTGTCTCGTGGAAATTTCCAAACAAAACACGCGAGTACGATCGACGTCCGCGCAAGATTTACGCGTAAATTAACTACCATCTGACAAATCACGCCTCGCTTCTGAGACATTAAAAAGACAATAGGTATATTGATATAATATGCTTCTAGATATTATATTGAAGTATGAAATCCGAATTCTAATGTATCAATTGTAACGTCTGAAGATTAATAACAAAGTTGTAATAAAATCTTTACCTATTTTTGTATTACATTTTTCTTTTGAAATAAATGCAAATAATTGCTCGTACCTTTTAAACTGTTGTTTCAAAAAAAAAAATTAAAAATTTTTATGTTACAGGTATGGTCATGCTCGCAGTGTCTCTTCTTACTATGAAAGATTAAATAAATATAACATTATACCATTACATGTTCGTAGAATTCAACATGATCTTGTATTTCTTCATAAATTGCTACACAATTATATTTCATCTCCCTCCTTGCTAGAGTCTCTTAATTTTAACACCAATTTCAATTATCGTTTTCCTAAAACATTTATTCTTAAAACTTATATGAATAATACTTCTTATTTCAACCCAATTGTACGTAATATATATAATGAGCTTGCAAGCAAACACATTTCATTAGACATTTTTGACCATCGGGCATTCAAATTCAAAAAAACAGTTAAACACATTTTATATCCATGACCATCTAAACAACAGTTTCCATATTATATTTTAATATCCATTATTTATGTTTGCCAACCTGTTCTTTATTTTATTTTTTTCAATGGGGTAATTTTAGTTTACATAATTGAACTCATTTGAACATTTTCGTTTATTCTTTTATATATAGTTTTTTTTTAATCCAATGTTTCTATATATTTAAACAATTATTATTTCCTTATTATTATTATGATTAGTGTAAGTTAAGTTTCTATGTGATAAAGCGTTTTAGGTCTTCAGTTTAGTTTTTTTTTTTTTATTATTGCTACTGTATTATTGTCTTTGATTGTTGACTGTTGCTTTATCCATGTGTAAATAAATAAATAAATGAATGTAATATAATTCAATATACAATTTTAAAGATATTTTCACAGTATACAACAGTAAGTATACAATTTTTAATGTGTAAAAATTACAAGTAAAATGGAGCACAAACATAAAGAAGATGGCGAATTGTGAGTTGTTTGCGAAAAATTCTGTAGTATTTATTTTTTATACTATTTGTATAAATTAAGTAATGACTTGAAAACAAGAATAGTTTGCTGTTCTCAAATAGTGTATATTTTAATTATCGATAACATATTTGAATAAGATAAAGTAATCAAAATGATTGATTAAGTACTGGAAATTCATTCATTCATTCAGAAATTCAAAAACTAAATTGTGCAGGTTATTGGTAATTTTTTTCCTTTTCCTCATCGTCGTATGTCCTGCTCATAAATTTTGCAAACAAATATTCAATATTAGCACGCATTTTTTTTTATCAACGCAATATTATTGATAGATCGTACACGTTATCTCTACGAGGTAGCGACGTCACGGACTTTCTGTTCACGATAACACAAATTTGGGGGAAATATGCCCATCGTTGTCATTGGCCGACCTCGAAAAATTTATCGGTCGTTGTCTCTATGTTTACGGAGATTTTTATACAATTATACGTGAACTCCCACGATGACATCATTCCCAATGTAAGGCATAACGTTACATTAAAGAGCATACGTCAAAATTCGCAGAATCAAATCTCATTATGTGCCGGATGGATGGAAAATTTCTTCCATTTTAACTGTTGTTCGACGCACGACCTGTGACATTCAAACAGCCAAGTTAGCCAGGAATAGATACAGGGCTGTATCAATATCGTAACGTTTGTATCATGGGCAGGCATATACATAATATCAGATCAACAGTTTGCGTGTGCCTTTCGTTCCCGTTTATTTAAATATAATGGAGTCTTGAACTATCATCTCTATTAAAAGCATCGATTTAACGAGCGGAATGAGATACACTCCGCTTACCTACCGACTTTATAAATATGGGTCGTTGTGGAAATGTAGACAAATCGCGTGCCAGTTAACTTGCTTCGACTCAAATGTTCTATATATACAGTATAGATATGATAAAAGGTACTGGGATTCGAGAAACGTCTGGTATTGAAATAAAAAAATGAATTTTAGGTGATTAATTATTGCAACAGATCTCTACTCGACCTTGTTGATATTCGCGGAGCGTACTCCTACGTTTATTAGTGTAAAACAAAAAAACACATCGCTGACCTAAATCTTTATGAATCCATCAACGTTTTGGACATTCTATCAATCGGTGTAGTTTGTAAAAAATCATATTTTCTTAAAAGACATTACGTAAGCGGCTCTGTCCGACCGTTAGTTTAGCCCGGGGGCCGTTGCTCCGATGCGGTGCCGCTTTCCGAAATTCTGATTGCAAAAGCGCGAGACGTCGCGAACATTGTCGCTGGTGTCGGTCGCGGCACGGGCTGCGGGCGGAAGTCACGGTGAACGGTGCCTCGGTGGCCTTGGCTGTGCGGCCGCGCGCCGAAGGTGAAAGTCTTGACGGCCTGTAATTATTGAACCTCGACCCACCGTCCTCCTATATTCGGGTTACCGTAGAACACGGAGCTGTCGCCATGGAGCGCCGTGCCAATATGTTCCGGGTGATTCTCGACTTCCGCGTTCCTTAACCCTTAAATGCATAGTATCTCAAAAATTAAATACCCCCTTTCTTACTTATTAATAAAGCGTTAAAAACCTCCTTGAATTATATTATTTATTTAAAAGAAAAAAAAAAGATAATTTGGCAGTTTTGAAAAAAAAAACATTTCTAATATTGTAAATTTTATTATTTTTTTGTAAATCGTCTATTGACTAAAAATCGAACCTGAAATCTACATAAGGTATTAACCGTAATGAAAGTTTAATTTTTTATGTCTATGCCATAATTGCTCGAGTCATTCAAATGAATTAAGAAATAAATATACAAAGTGCATAAGCCCACTCGCTTTTTAATACAGGTAATGTTTAGATTCATGAAATGCTTGTAACACATAGTGTGTAGTGTTGTAAAAAACTTCATTTAAATATTGTATATGTATAATACTGAAAAAATCATGCATTTAAGGGTTAACCTTGCTGCATATTGTTTTGATGCAAAATGATCTCTGGTCGAATTAAAATTGTTCATAATTTTGCAAAAACAAAACAAGCATAAATCTCTATATTTATGTTACATACGAGTTTGTTAGACAAGTGAATTTCCATTCGTTTCGTTCATGACAAAAAATTCAATGAGATGTGATAATGTATGTAGGTTGAAATTTGAATGCCATATATGATACAAATTCTCTAGTCAAATGTTTCCGACACACTATTCAACTATACCGAACTATATCATCGTGTCGTAAAACAATGATTAGTAAGTAGTCCGGTGAAGCTGTTAAGACCTTGCTGGGTCAATAGCGTAGACATTTCGAAAAAAAAATAAAAAAATAAAATAAAACAATGATTACTTGGTAAATAAATGCCCGAATGCAATATGGACGGGACCATTAATTTTGCACGATTTATAATATTTATTGCTCTGATTTATAGCTAACTAGCCATGCTCGCGACTTCGTTCGCGTGAAACTGAATGTACAAAACAGTGTTCAATAAAGCCATCTAAATGTATTAAGTATGCTTACTATGTACTTTTCTGTCGTACTTAAGTCGTGTCGTCATTAAAATTACAATAACTTTTGATATACCGAACTGATTTTATTAAAACAAAGATTAAATGTTACTTGAAAATATGCTTTATGCTTTTCTTGGGAAGGTCTTATCGTGAATGCAGTATTTTAGCAGTGATACGTGTTCATATAAACATTTTTTTTTTTTCACTTTATTTTTGGCAATCAATCTTTCAGATTATTACTGCCATTGTCGCGTAGTCAATAATATTACAAGAGTCGTGCGATCACTTCAATATTAAGGGTCGTGTGAGTCATTATTCTAACAAGATGGTGGATCCCTTGTTAGAACCTTCCTGGAAGTTTTTGTAGCATCTCAGAATTTCATGCTCCGTGGTATTATTTTTCATTCACTTCACTTATGCACAATAAACTAACTATATTACGTAAAACACCACCAAATCTACAAAATTTAGCGTCTCATAAGACAAGATTATGAATAAAATATAAAATCCACTACATGACCGACTAAAATCCCGTCAAAAACTCAAATAAACATATTGAAATGTATTTTATAACTTATTCCAAGGCACTTGCAACATTTTATCTTTAATTTAAAAATACAGACGCGTAATATATACATTCTTATTATATGTATAGATTAATGAAATATTTAATGAATTTCAATAACTATTTATACTGGGGAAGATACGTACAGTATCTTTGAGATTGGAATTATTTTCGTCCGATCCAAACAAGTCGAATGCTACACCTTCACGCGTGATTTAATATGACCATTTGAGGGTCGATCTAACATCTGCTTCTTTGTCATCGCTTGGCGCTCATTCAAATTCAAATGTATTCGGCTACTTCGAGCGAGATTCATTATCAACTCTCAACCGAAAGTTCTGTCTTGTTATATTATTACTATCAAATGAGTTTAAATATTAAGTTATTACTTTATGACAGTTTTACTAACTATAACATACTGTATATAGTTATGGTATTTATCAAAGAACTTATTATCTTTTTCTATACATATAATGTGAACGTAAATCTAGCGTGTCAGTATTTTTTAGATTTTTTTAAAGAATTGATGCAGATGTCTAGGGATAAGTAATAAAATATATGGCCATCATTTTTAGAAATGTCTGTCTATCCGTCTGTCTGTATGAATACACATCATTGCTAAAGTACCGCTTCAATGATAATTTTTTTTTTTTTTTTAAGAAAATCATAAAGTATATCTTCGTGTAAGATTTAGTCTTTATTTCACATTAAAATCGGTTCGGTCTGTCAATAGTTATTGATATTTTAATAATGGCGCGACTTAAGAACAAGAGAATAGTAAATAGTAATGAGTCTTAATACATTCAGATGACATTATTAGTCACAATTTTGTACATCAGGTTCCACGCGGAAACAACCCAAGCCGAGGTGTGCCGTGCACCCTTGAGCCAGTTGTCAAATAAAATCGGCTGAGTGCCTTAAGCGCTCGCCTAAGTAGTCCGGTGAAGCTGTTAAGACCTTGCTGGGTCAATAGCGTAGTCAGATCGAAGAAAAAAAAAGTTCTACGCGGACGAAGTCGTGGTCACAGTTAATATTGAAATGATTCTATGGTGCCTAAATTGATGTTAATATGATTTACGTGAATACAAAATATTTTTATTTATTTTCAACTAAATTATTCGCGTTTTTTTTAACTTTAAACAAGTGAAGAGGTGTTGAAACACCTTGTTGTTACAAAAAAGTTAAATACGTATTGAATACTTGCTTTAAAAAGATTACGTTTTAAATGCATAGCGCTCGCTGAATGTTCGCCATCTTGCTCTTTTGTCTCGCTTTGGTTAAGTTAGGTTAGACTTGCGATAAAAGGATAACGCGAACTTGCCTCGGGCGAGCGCGGTGCATTTAGTACAAAACCTTTTTAAAGCAAGTATTTAATACGTATTTAAATTTTTTTATAATAACACCGTTAATAATTATGCATTTAGCATTAACAAGGCTATGCTGAAATAGTGATCAAGTTTGATCATGTTACGAATATTTTTTTTCTCGAACTGATTACGCTATTGACTTAGCAAAATCTTAACAGCTTCACCAGATTATCTTACCAATAATATTATAAGTAAAAAATCTTATAATATCACATGTTACCAGCAGTAGTGTGAACTATTATGTATACACTTGGATATGGTATTAAAATTTAATATTATGTTGCTTAGAGTTGGTATAAAATGTACATAATATAAATGTCTCATTTTAAAGCCGATACGAGGCCTTTTTTGCTATTGCCTAATGCTTGTATAATACTTAATAGTGTTACTAGCAATAAATACGAGTAAATTAAAGTAAAACCTAATAGATGACAACAAAGAACTTAGTAACACAACAAATTTTCTTCCGTTCGATATCAGAAAGAAATTACTGGAGACTAAATGTAAAATAAATAAACTGAGACATAATTATTTTCTTGTAATTATATAATGTACACAAAAAAAGCGTTTTCTCTTTCAAATGAAGTTATAAATGAAAAAAGGATTGATCATAAATCAAATGATCATAAATCAACTTTCGGCTAAATACTGAAATGTGTTATAATTAAATATGATAAGTATGATAACTGGTAGAGCCACGCTGAAGCTATTACTGGTTTCAGCATGAATAGGTCGGCTCGTCCGGGGTAGTACCACCCCTCTCACAGAAAACCGACGTGAAATAACAATGCTTGCATTGTTGTGTTTCGTTCGGTCAGTGAGAGCGCCGGAGGCCCACCTCCCTTCCTCTTTCCTTCTTTCCCTTTCCTTCCTCTCCCCCTCTCCCATATACAGGCTGGCAACGCACTTGCGACTTCCCTGATGTCTATGGACGGTGGTGATCACTTAACATCACGTAACCCACCAATTCGTTTGCCTCCTTTCATATGAAAAATGAATAAATTATTATACAGTGATAATAACTGTTAGATCGAAAACATAATTAGCGCTGTAATGTTGATCAAATAAATAAAATGTTTAAGAAATGTGTATAATATTTATGTTTTCAGTATGTCTTTGAATTAAAAAAAATCATATAGTACCGTCGTTATGAGTGCATCAAGCAAAAACTACAGAATATATTCCTTTTTTTTTACTTTGTCTTTATTTTAGAAACAGTTTTAAAAAAATACGATTTTATAAACACTACCTACAAAGGACTACAAAAAATGTAAGCCAACTATATCTTTTGCTTTTATTTTATATATATAAAATGCCATCAAAAACAAAACTTGTAAAAAAAACAAGTCTCACAACTCACTTCTTCTATCGTAAAAAGTTGAGAAATATATGTAATACTAAGGCGGTTACTTTATTAAGTCCCTTTTGTCCTAAATTATTGCGTAATTGGCTAACCTAACAACATCTTGTAATGACAATATCAATACTAAAAATCTTGTATGTTTTAAATAACTTCACTGATTGAAGTATATTAAAATTATTAGCAATCGTGTGAATAAATATGAATGTTAGTGTATTGAATACTGCTCTGATATTATGTTTTACATGTTTGTATAACGTAAAGGTCGAATGTGTTGAATTTTTATGCGATACCCACTTCAATAAACCGATCATTTTCAACTGTATAACCACATTTTTAAATGTGTGGTATTTATTCAATTGTCTCAGTGAATTTAGTATGTAACTATCTGATCCGTTTTCACTTCGTTGGGCGCTAAACATTTAAAAAAAAACTACTGTGACTTAAATGTAAAAATTACACGTATATTGTCGTTGGCTTTTTTGTAGGCATTATCAAGTTTTACAACTTTACTCTAGAACTATATCATCATCTCATCTCATGGTTAAGGCGGTGTTCGTAAGAAACGTTTCGTTCGACCGTTTTTTCTCCGACTTACTTTGCAAATCCGACTACCACAAAGAGTCTTTTCATTTTTCGAGTTAATAACGTGACACTCGCAAATAACGTGGTTTTCTATTAGTAAAAGATTTTCAAAATCGGTTTAGTAGTTCTTAAGAGCACTCCCTACAACCTCACAAACTTTACCTCTTTATAATTTTATCTACAATTCTTGCAACACGATTTTTGTTAAGTATTTAGACTTTTTATTGTTAATATTATCCATATTGCTCACAACTAATCGAACTATTATAGCTTTGTGAGTGAGTATACCCGATAATTGGACCGAAATTCTTTAATGAGGGTTTGTGGTAGGAAGTGACTTTGAAAAATCGTCACGTAAGGAAAAAGCATCATGCCGTTTAGATGTGACTTCCCATCTATCTCCTTCTGGCTCTTTCTATAGTGTAGTGCTGTGTGAATATCGAAATTAGAGCACCTGCTCTAATTAAAATTGAAAATGATCGTCTGATCATCGTGCGCTGCCAGTCGGTATTGAACGCTGCGAAATTTCATTACAACCTCTTTTTTCTAATTTATTATTTTATATGTAATGAGTAACTTTCCTAATTCATTTAATTTTTTTGATTACATTCCTTACATTACGTTAAGGATTTATTTCATTAACTGCTCATGTTTTCTCAAAATATTTAATTTTATATCTTTTCTTGTTAATACTAAAAGATATAACTTTAGTGATGTTAAAACTTGTTAAATTAGCAATACATAGTAATTATTATAAATAAATTAGCGCCCCGGCGTTTTGTCACCCTAATAAGAAAAAAAAACCTTGACAGATTATATATCTAAATCTTCCCCACAAATCACTTTATCTACAAACAGACAGACATGACACAGGACTTTCTTTTATAACATGTACAGATTAATGGTTTTATTACAAAAAAGTTATATACATATTAAATACTTGCTTTAAAAAGGTTTCGTACTAAATGCACCGCGCTCGCACGAGGCAAGTTCGCGTTATCCTTTTTTCGCAAGTGTGACTCAACTTAACCAAAGCGAGACAAAAGAGCTAGATGGCGAACATTCAGCGAGCGCGTTGCATTTAAAACGTAACCTTTTTAAAGCAAGTATTCAATATGTATTTAACTTTTTTGTATTAACACCGTAAATGTGGAGCTCCATTTTTACACTTAAGAATTAAAACATCCTAGTATTGACCGTGAAACCAGTTTTTAAACTATTTTGTGTTCTTCGACTCATTATGTCAGTAGTCATATACAGTACGTGTTTTCATTATGATTTTATTTATCGTCACTGCACGAATACCTTTGTTATTCGGTTATTAAGTGTTCACAATTTGACCGTGATCTTTAAAACATAAAAGCTTTATTGGGTGTTGGCAATAGTTAAGTCAATCAACAGTTGATAGTTGATAATACCTTTTGTGAGACCCATAAATGCGATGGCTTATTTGCAATGTATAACAGTGATCTATGTCAATGTGTTCATAAATTTGATTTGTATAATCTATATGTATATATGTATGAAATAAAAAAAAAATTTTTTTGGGCTCAGTGATGTTAAAACTGTGCAACGTATTGGCGGAATAAGAGTGTAACCGTTTGTTTCAGAATTTTTATAGACGGTTTTATAAGTTTAATTTTAGTACGTCTGACCCTTCGCTAATTGTTTTTAATGCACAAAGAAGCGTACGAAAATCACATTGTTTAAATATACTAGCTAACACCCGCGACTTCATCTGCGTCATCTTGATGGTTTTGTTATATTTATCGCAAAGGGATTAGGCAGCGCTTTCGACGAAAATTCCGAGGTGGCTTGACTTTTTCCGACATTTTCAACGATTATCGTTATATTTCAACCAATTTATACAACATCTTGACAAAATATATATATACCTAAACCTTACTCGTAAATAACTGTATGTATTAATGATAATCCGTTCAGTAGTTTTTGAATTTGTCACGAACAGACAGACAAACAGATTGTAATATGATGATATAAACTTACTTTGTATGTTTAAGGGTTTTCTTTGCACACTTTAATCTTTATGACTCTATGTAGACATTTTCTTTCTTTCATAAAAGTGGTTTAACCAATGGTACACCTAAATGTTTTTAAATTTGATATTATAATGTAATTCGGAAGAAATCCCAAGTGGTTACTACAAAATTTGTAAATATAAACCAGGTGAATAGTTAGATACTCGCAATATTCTAAGAAATGACACTTCATGGTCACATTCAACACATAAAATAATAATATCGTAACAAATACTAATAGACAACAAAGATAACCTTAGGTAAATTTCGTTCTATGAATTTCAAAACTAGGGAAAATAACTGAAATAAACCTAGGTTGAATGACCGGTGATAATACCTGCAAGAGACGACCTAGAGTTAATAACTTTCTATAATAAAACGGACAATAAATCCTTTTTGCTTAAACTTTGAAAAATTATCCTTTATTAGTTGGTTGGCTTCACTTTCACTTCATCCGATGGTCATTGACACTATGCTTTAACATATCCGCTTAGAGGATTGAGTATAATTTTTGTATGTTTCTATATTAAGAACTTATTTTTTAATGGATTTAGAACGAGAATCGAGTGCAAAGGGTTCTCCCTAAACATTGCTACTGTCTAAACATTCACCTGGTATATGTAAATAATATAAAAACAATGTACTAGCATCCATACAATTTAATTATATAGTATGTAGAACTTGGTAAGAATAAAACAAAGCTATTTGTTATTCAAGGGTAACGTTATTAATACTTAGTGAAATTATTTGATTTGATCCCTTTTGTGCTACAGGTTATCTTTTACAAGCATATTTGTAAACTATATTACATTATAGTATGGATATGTTTAGTAGAAATTAATTCTATAATTTAGAAGTTAAATAAAGTAACTATATAAAAATGTAATCTGTAAAAAACTGTAATCACTTACTCACGAAATTTTTCACATAGATTAGGCAACTTCCTATCACCCAGAAAAAAAAGTATTGTAGGTGAAATCTATATTAATGCGAGCGAATCCGTGAGCAAAAGCTAATCTAATATAATATTTGAAAATAAAATAAAAATGTTATCATTTAATAATAATTATTTTATAAAAATAATGAGACGATGAACTCGCATCCAATAATTCCTCATTAGAGATATTTAACCACCAAACTAAAACAAAAGAATAGTTAAGCGTAAGTCTTTGTTTATGACTTCCTTAAATACGTACTATAAATTATAATTCTGAGTTATATTAAACATTACAATCTGACGAATTTGTTTATCATTTCGTTATCAATTTTTATAGGGCTTAATCGTAATTTTTGTTTGGATGCTTTCTTGTCATTAATATTCTAGTATAACTTTGAAATTTCAATTTTAAATTAATATTGCGAGTTGTCTGTGATTTACGTGAATACATTGTTGTAAAATTCTTCAATATACATTGACGTTTTTTATTGTTTTCCATTTATATCCAAATAAATAACCAATTTAATGATAAATATAAGTGATTCCGAAACTGTAGTGATTTTTCGAATACACTTTAGGAATATCTGTCCCAAGCGATATAGTTCACATAAATGTTCAATTGACAGTGGAGTTTTTGGCGGGATATTGGTCTGTAATGTAGTGAATATTATATTTTATACATAATCTGTGTTATTTGACTATATATATTGTAAAATTTAGTGTTTTACCTAATACACTTCGGTTATTGTGCATAAGTGAAGTGAATGCAAGATAATACCACGGACCATGAATTCTGAGATGTCGCAAAAACAGTAAACATTTCTAACATGGGAGCCACTATCATGCTGAAAAATTGAAATAATGACACAACACTCGTAATATTATTAACTACTCGATAAAGAAAGCAACAATCTGGAACAATGTTTGCCAATAATAAGATTTAAAAAAATTGACATAATTCTTTATTCAAAAGCAACTTTTTGTATTTTTCCATGTGCAAACCTTTTATAAAGAACTTTTTTTAGATAAATAATACTTATCATTAGATATTTTCAACATTATTATAACTAAGTTGTTTTGTTTCCGAGTGGAGCATTTATCTTTCCACAAATGTTGATACATTTACGAACTAATTTCTATATTTTTATATGTAACATGTGCTAGTTTGTCATTTAAACCACAAATTATTCTATCTTGTAATTACGTTGTTATTAATACATATTGTGAAATAAGTTTAACGAGTTAACCACATAATAAACCCATGATATTCCGAAAAGGTCATCTCCAGTGACACCCTATAAATAAAAATTATCAAAAAGACACACGGATTACAGTGAGGATAATGAGGTATCCTTCGCAAGGGGAGCATCTACCACGGCCTACAGCGTACGCCCGCCTGCGCGCCCTCTGTATCTGTAAATCACAAGAACTTATGTACGGTATAGAACACAAACGCAGTTTGGCGTGCGAAGCCGTCTCTAGTACACGTATCGACGCATCTTGTCCCCGTCAGTAATGTAGTAGCACCGCGCCGAACGCCTGTTTGGACAAGTGCTAAGTTGATCGTTTCATGTGATACAAACTCTTTGAGGTTGGCATTATGTTTAATTTGAGCGTTCGATTTTTAAATTGTTTCGTGTAGTTTAGTTTTTTTTTCTCGTTTTACGTGTAAAATATATTGTTGGAACTGAGTGATTTGTGCGCTTTTGGATTGTTTAATTATTTGAGGAGGTAATCATTTTAAATTAACGTTTTTATTACATAGCTCTACTTTTTATGGTGTTGTTTTAATGATGATAAAGTTTTCGAAAAGTTGTATACTCATTTGGAGACTTTTTAGAACAAAGAAGTTTATTATATTACAAAGTTCATTATGTTTATTATTGTTTCTCTTGTGTGTCGATTTTATTGGTCAGTTTATTAGAATGTGTTAAATCGTTTGCGCCGTTAATTTATTGGCCTAATTTAGCTTAACGTACTAAATTGCTTTTGCTTTCATATCATAAATACGTTGTATATAGTATGCCGAAATCTGATCAAACGTCACTATTAAAAATGTATTATCTGTGTAATTTCCGTAATTTTTCTGAAAATTATTGCACTATTCTCAATGTTAAAAAATGATATACAGTAATAATAAACAAAGGAAATTCTTCTAAAATAGGAAATGAAGTAATTATATACTAAAATGTATCAAAAATAAATTATCATACTTTATCATTATTTTATAGTGATATCATAGTTTTCTTTACTATCTATTCATAATATCACTATTCAAACACACGTAGTAATTACTAAGAAGTGACTTATGGAAAAATTGCATTACATTCTGAAGTTAACCTATTAAATCACCTATTCAAACAATATGCAGGTAATTATATTGTTCAAGAAATCACAGGAATTTATTTTATATTACCTGACCAAGCCCTTTATTCACTACGCCAAACGTATGTCTCTTTCTGATCTGTAAAGAGAGAGGGAGATAGCAGTGGTTTGAATATTTCGTATCAGGTCTAAGTTTGTGGAATAGGGACACACTAATATTTGTATTGTTCCATATTTTCAGATAATTGTTTTCAATGTTTTCGTTTTTTAAATAATGTTACTACTCATATAATACATTTTAATGTATTATTGTTTACTGTTCAATTATGTTATCTTATGTTTTTCACTCGAGTAGATAAGTTTTTAGTATTCATTGTCGTTTTATTTGTCCGAATTGGCTAGTATAATATAAAATTTCAATAATTAATCATCTTTTCTGTGATTAACTGCATACAAAATTTGTGTTAATACATTGACATTGTGTTCTAACATATATACAACATAATAAGAATTTATTAAAGAAAAAGTTTATTTATATTTGACTCTCTACTTATTTAATCGATATCAATTTACCTAGATTAATTAATCTATACATATATCTAGATTTTAACTAATTCATTTTAATTGAGATAGAAATACTAAATTGTATAATCGAAATAAAAAAATTAAATTATAACAAAACAATAAATTATATGAAAAAAAAAACATTATTAAAAGGTCCGTTGTGCAAATGATGATACCGTGAGTTCAAATAGCTAACTAACGTTCTGTTATACAAAATATAGAAACCGAGGACCGTCTATTTCCGATAATACATTTAAAATCACATAATGTGTTATGCCTATTTATTTATGTATTTCATTAAAACTATTCGAACACATATCACTGCTAATACTGTGAATGCTGCCCCGTAATTGTTATATAAAAATGAATTGCTAGACCGAGCGAAGGCGAATTGCTGTAATGAGTTCCCAAACTCTTACATCATCGTGTTATATAAATTGGATCAAATCTTTACATTGGACGTAGAAGTTTTTAAAATGTTCAATTCAAAAGCATTACACTTTTATTGTTGTAATCCAGATAATCATTTAATAATTACTATTTTAATAACCTCCAAGCGAATACACAACAACGCGTCCGAGCTACCGCGTCGTCATTATTATAATTTGTCAATACAATTTCTGTTATTATGGTTACAATAAATATTACTCCGTTTTTACCTATTAAACTTATATATAAATAAGTTTTTATTATTAAATGTAATTATCAAATTATACATTAAAGATTATAATTATTAAATAGTTAACAACTACTACTAGTTTAAAACAGTGAAAATGCTATGGTAATAACTGTATACGAGTATACATAAATTGGTTCCGGAATTTACTAATCCATTGAAAAGAGCATGTGTATTTATTTGATTTAGAAATAAGGTACCTACGTAAATTTAGTGACGCACAGGAAATTAAAAATTCGTTATTGGCGTGAATCAATAAACTATAACTCAAGATGTCGCTATAAATTAATCGAAGAGTAAATGATTGTTACACATTTATTAGTACTAGCATTTAATGACATTGAAGGTTATGTTTGACACTTGAACTTGTATATGCTATTATTATGAAGCATTAAAGTTTGTTTGTTTGTAATAGGTAATCTTTATAGCTACTTATCCGATTTTGGTCCGATTCTTTCACTGATAGAGAGTTACGGTCTTTCCGAATGTCATATTGTATGGTCTAAATGTGTACAGAGTCGCGGGCGGTTATGCAAATATATTTCATACACATTCCTACTTACAAGATGGTGTTGAATTCCTACTGTACTTACTGATCTCGAAATGCGACAAGTATTAGAGCATTACTTATAGGCACTTTATTTGTGTATATTTACCGTTATTGATTAGCACTCTTAAAATAAAATTACGTAATTAAAACCAATAGATTTATTAATTAAATCTGACACTTTCCTGTTTATTAAATGCTTATAGAATAGTTGAAAGTTTCAGTTTTTTTTTTTTGGTAAGGTTATTCAGACAAAAATTATTCCTATTTCAATTTAGAAATTTCGTTGATGGTGTTGCCGTCCCTTACAATATCATCAGACATTTGAAGTAGACGGAATCTAATGCAAACACGTTTATATCTTATTATCAGCTTTAGTGTCGCGATGACTTGCAATTTGTCACGGTACGTAGGCGTGAGTACTTGTCATCGCCATTCTTCTTCTCCAATCTGATGCTTACTTAGTGAAAGATGATCGACGCTCTGACATATTCCAGAATCTAGGTCTTTAGAGATCTAACATTGAATGCGAGATACGCAATGTATTTTTTCCTTCACGCTGGGTTTAAATTCAAAGTAAATGGCAGGCAGCTGTAATAATTATTAATGACTATTTTTGCATCCATCCTTAGAATTGAATACATTGTAGAGTATATTAACTTGTGTTAGTACTATCTATGATCACCTTACGAAACGAATCGTAATTGGAATTTTAATTTTGTGTTTCATTTTAAAAGTATTGGTAGGAATTATAATGCACTTATTAAGACATGATAAATAACATATTTTAGAATGATTACAAAATATCTGTACGTTGTAAGCAAAAGAACGTTAGAACTAGTTCGTTAATATGTGCTCAAGCTACTAAATTGCAAATGTTATCGTAAATTTAATAGATACATTTAAATATTAAAAACATCACCTATGAGAATTATGTAAATACATACCTCTTTAAATCTCTCAGTATGGTTTCTATGTTTATATAACATTATTAGGTGCGCCCGTGGCTTCTTATGTATCTGTTCCGTAGTTTTTTTATCTTGCAGTTTTATTTACGTATTATTGACTATTAACTTTAAAATTAAACATACTCGTTGACTACCATTATATTAGTTTGAAAATAAGGGGTTTTCTTTATTTTACTACTTATTTTACGATTCCTACTATTACTATTAATAATCAATTGAGAAATGACAAATACTTCTTGTGTATAATAATATGTTACAAAAATATTTTTTTTTTTTTCGAAATGACTACGCTATTGATCTATCAAGGTCTTAACAGCTTCACCGGACTACGTTACAAAAGTGTGTAATAGCCGTTTTTAAGTTAATAAGATATAAAATACAAATAAACAGATTATTTATTGATGTCATATTTATGATCAATGACATTTATCACATAATTTGTAAAAAGCTCATGTGTAGATGAAACTACACATTTATTTGAAAACTTTATTAAGGCATTCTTTCGAGATATGTAACCTTGTCATACTAGCGTCACGGTAATTTTAATATTTGAACTCACGCTGAAGTTAAATAATTAACATGTTTATTTATTTACTTAGCTTGTTAAAGAAAACTTAGCAAGTCGACGTATAATTATTTATTCTTGTCCTTTTTTATAATTAAAATTCTAGTGAATAAGTAGCGATTCATATCTACACTATTATGTATATAAGTGCAGACATCCGACCCAACATTACTGATAATTTGTGACTGAAATACAAATATGGTTTGTTTTGATAATGCTTACCAGCACACTGTTACAAGTGTGACATGAATTTCTGAAGTTCGGAATACATGAACATATATTATTATTCGCTATTTTTTTTTGTAACCGTGTTTTTGTCAATCTTTCAGATTAATTTTCAGATTACTGCCATTGTCGCGTAGTCAATAATATTACAAGCGTCGTGCGATCACTTCAATATTAAGCGTTGTGTGAATCAATATTCTAACAAGATGGTGGATCCCTTGTTACAATCTTCCTGGGAGTTTTTGTGGCATCTTAGAATTTCATGTTCCGTGGTATTATTTTCCATTCACTTCACTTATGCACAATAAACTAACTATATAAAACACACTACATGACAGACTAAAATTCCGCCAAAAACTCTATTCAATAATTATATTTTTGAAATGACAGCCTTTTTAGGCGCGTTGTGCGGTATCTTTATGACAAGAGATAAATATATTATTTTGCGTCATGACATGCTAGTAAGCATGACCGACCATACTGCGTTTGGGTTATTTTTTATTAACTTATGCAATTATAACTATTTATTTATTTTATTTATGCAGTATTTTTTTTCCTTTGTTTTTTTTTTTCTTTGATATTAATTCAAGTTACACTTTTTGAGCGTGGTGACGGATAAGAAAACAATTTTTTTTCTTTTATTAAATAAATGAGAAGTTAATATTGTTCAAAATATTTTTATTATCTTACAATACATGTAGGTTATTCAGGAAAACACTTTGTACACAAATTATACGAGTACAGATATTCACTGTTGTACATAGATTATAAATACCTATACACCAGTATACTTTCTCACAAACAGCTGATTACGTATTCGTCCGATTTCGGAGCAGCTCGTCTCGATCCGCACCCGATTAGGCCTCCCACGGCAGCGGCTCAAGCCTAGGTTCGATCCCTCGGTAGGGAGCCCTTGAATGCGTTGCTTGCGCGATACGGTGATACACAAATAGTCATTTCGAAAAAAAAAAAAGTCGATCCGTGCGAACTTTGTACAGTCGTACCATATATACGTTAAGCGAACGCTCGGCCGAGCTACATGGTAGGCAGAGTGGGGGGTGTTAGGTTTTTTCGTTACGGAATTTTTGGATTCGGTCTCCACGCTCAAGGCCCGTGATAGAAGCTATGCAATAGCTTAAAAGGCTTTCGCGCAATATATTTATAGACAAAATATAGCAAAAAAGAATATAATAATATAGTAGGTTAATCTAGAAAGCGAAAAATGTTCTCTAGTGATAAATGGCTAACAAGTTATGTTACTACTCTGTTATTCTTCATGTCTTTCCTCAAAAAGTGTCTGTTACCCAGTAGGTAATTATTTACAAGTAGGTTATATAATTACCATCCAATATTAATTGATCTATTCGAATGAGTAAGAGAACAAATTAAACTGTAAATTGACATCACAGTTCAAACACGCATAGCTCGAACTAAATTGGTGTTTTCGAACTCACACGTGTAGTTTGTTACAATACTGTTACATGCTATTTTTGCCATTCAATTGTAAATCTCATAATATTTTATCCTGCATAATATGTTAAACAGTCCATATGTATGATAAATGAATGTTAAAATGGGATGAAAAATATATTTTCGGAATAAATGCAACATTTAAAAAAATACTAGGTCTTGTTTGTGACTTCGTTCCCGTTACGTTTAAAATGAAACAACTCTTGCGCCATCTATTGTAAAATGATTATACTGAGACAAACCTTCGTGGAAATATGCACAACACTTATGTACATCTATGAATGAATTTAACTTAAAATCTATACAACCAATCTTGATGAAACTTTTTTCAAATCCATTATCATCATTATTAATCCAGAAATACTAGAATAATTATTGATTTTTTAAATTTTAAATGACTGCCGCCAAAACGGGCGAGGGCAACTTGCCCTAATAAGAATTTACACTGTCATAGCCGTGGATGATTCAACGCATATTTTTTCAAACAATCATCCGGACAAAGGCAATACTTATGCAATTATATCTGTGGGTATAAACCACTGCAGCGGTACCTTTTTAGGTCAAAAGCTGTGCGAATAATTGAGATGGCCCGTCTGACTTCTTGACACGACGAAGTTTCAAGTTTAAAATGTACGTCTAACAGTGTTTAATTGAATCGTAGATTATTTACCACCAGGTTGTCTATTTATTGTTGTTGGAATTATACTAGGATCGATGTCTGCTAATTGAAGCATATAAGAGATATTCACATTGTTTTGAGTGATGGGATATGCTTTTTGTGTTGACGTTGGGCGCTTCTATACATCGACGTAGTCCGGTGTAGTTGTTAAGACCTTGCTAGGTCAATAGCGTATTCTGTTCGGGAAAAGAAAAATTCAATACATCGACTATCACATCTACCGTAGTAGTGCATTAGGTTTATCCTAGAGTAATCAAGCGTGGTAATATTTCGTTTATACGGGATTTCTCTACATTACTTTCCATCAGATACAATACAGTGACTTTGTCGTCTGTAATTAACAAAAAAAAAAAAAGTTATTTTCACAACACTCTTTATTATTTATTATACAGGGTAAGGGTAACGTCCTTATATTATTACTGTAAACATGTAATTTCAAACTATTTGATCTTTTGAACTTTTTAATCGCTCTGAATATCGCAGAACACATGTTTTGATGTAAATACATACTATATGTATAACGTCCAAACAACTTAAGGATAAAAAAATGTCAATTTTAATTTTTTTTTTTTTTTTTTTAATCATAGGACGTAAACGAACAGGTGGGTAACCTGATGTTAGGCGACCACCGTCGTCTATAGAGACTTGTAACACCAGGGAAGTTGCAAGTGCGTTGCCAGCATATGTTTAGAGTGTTGGGGAGAGGGAGAAAGGAGGGACGAAGGGAAGGAAGGTGGTTCTTCGGCGCTCTCACTGACCGATCGAAACAACAATGCAAGCACTGTTACTTTACGTCGGTTTTTTATGGGTTGGGTGGTAGTACCCCGAGCAAGCCGACCCATTCATACTGAAACCAATAATAGCTTCAGCGTGGCTCTACCAGATTCTTATAGTGGATGATCTTATAGGGTTATTCCCAAGAGTAATAATCCACGATGTAGATTAATAATGATTTCATTGTATTTCTCTTGGGTTTTACCGATACGGCATTCGTGGAATTTTCCTAATTATTCATAGCCGGAACATTTTCTTTCTAATCTTTAACAAATAATGACAGATTCAATCTAATTTATATCAACCAAATTTCGTCTAATTATATACATGCTGTGCCAACGATACATTAATTTTAATTAGTATTAAGAATAAATATTGTTAAGCAAAATTCCCGTCGACTTTAAGAATATAATTTAATAGTGGGCTTATAAGAGACTCTTCACATTAATAAATGGAGGCGTTCGTCTACTTTATCAGAAATATTAACAACATTAGCGTGGGTCTCCACGTTTACCTTCAACTCTGATAAATAGTGTACGACACTAAATTTATAAACTAGTTTATTACGCATATTTAATCGCTAATTTAAAAAAAGCTAATATTACGTGGTTGGCCTGGATACAATCCGTGGTTTGTATGAATTTATCAGTCCTACTTCGTCATGTTAATGTTTTGTTTTTTTTTTCGAACGTTTTGTATCCCTCAGAGTGTACAGTCGAGTTTAATTTTGAATTACTGTCTAAATTAAACAAAACTTTAGAGATAGCATGTCGACTATGAGATTTATCTGCACCGCTGACAATAGGCATTCACAGTTCGGTCTTTCTGGGTGACGTACAGTTCTCATCGGGTGGGCAAAGCAGCTTCGATATTCCATGGTCGGCTTCAATTGTTACTTCCGTCTGGCTTAGCAAATTTTCTGACCTACACTATAAACCGTAAAGTCATAGTCATTAATAATATAGCTTCTGTGATAGATTGGACTATAAAATGCAAAAAGAATTTAACAACTTTGATTGGTGTAACTATTTAGAGCGCTCTTCAATTTCACTTAATTCTATTTCATACTTAGACATACTTAGAGTCTGTTTTGGCCTTTTCTGTTATTAAAACGGGAAATATAAACGTAGAAGAAGAATAAGAAATTTCTCAAAGGCTTCCTTGTCTGACTAGGGTAAAATACACACCATTAGTTAAATGAGAATGAGCAAATTCGAAAAGCAAAAGAAAGAAAATTGATGTCTTCAAAGAATAAATCTGGAATAAAAGAGATTTTTTTTATTGTAGCACGGCAAAGTGACTGCACTATGCCTGATGGTAAGCACAGTACAATCCAAAAATAATAGCGACCACCGATTGACACACTATCCATCGCCGGTCGCCACTATCATGCCGGCCTGTAAAAAGCTGGATATGTACAGGCTGATCCCGAAACGCGACCCGTAGAAGCGAATCACTATTACGGGCTTTTTCGCCATATACATGGTGGTTGCGACCCAGTCAGGCTGTAAAACCCTACCACCCCGCTTGCGCCATTGCCTCGTTCGTTATTCAGGAGGGTGCACCACGTGCAGGTGAGGTTGGCTTGGGTGTCTCAAATCTTATGATGTTATTCGACACCCCTTACACCCCATAATTAGATTAGATTTCCAATAAAAATATACTGTATATATGTATATCATTACTTTGATACTCTAGAGAGAGATTAACAGGAAGATTGACGGTTATAAAAATGGCAATGTTGGAACCTGTGACAGTTCCGTAATTCTGTTTAACGCAATTGGAAATCGACACGGTGTTATGATATGAAGGGAAGATAACGATAACCTACGTTACTTATTGAAAATCATAAAATTGTTTAGATTATGCATTTCCAATAATACAGCCCCCGGTGACACGAAGCGGCTGGATTTTTTTTTTCTCGAACTGACTACGCTATTGACCTAGCAAGGTCTTAACAGCTTCATCGGACAGCGGCTGGAAAACTAAATGTACGATATAAGTGAATATTACACAACCCTTAATTTCGTTATAACATGGAAAAATACAAAAATTGGAGACTCATTCCTTTTTATTTCAGGCGATAGTATTTTTCTGATGAATTGCATGAACTAGGTAGGCTACAGCGCAAGCCGAGGAGTGCCGTTCACATTTGAGCTAGTTTTCGAAATATAATCGGCTGAGTGCCATAAGCGCTCGCCTTTAGAAGTCCGGTGTAGTAGTTAAGACCTTGCTAGGCCAGTAGCGCAGTCAGTTCGAAAAAAAAAATTTTTCTGGGCTAAAATTAATAAAAATTAGTATTACATTGCGTCTATAGATTATGATTCTACACGGAAATAAATTATTTAACTTTGTTGTCAGTTGCTTAGACTTGTTTAGGGTTTGGTAAATTCTTTTAAAATCAAAAAACCATGGAATATCATTGATAAGATAAATTTTTCCTGAACCCCAATTACATGATACTGTTTAAAATTGCTCTGTACAGAGCACACAAATTAAAATTGTAGTGTTAGTACAGCAGAACTACAAATCATCCGTCAAAATATAAAACCTGTACGACCCAATGAAGTCTGCACTATTGCAGGTACGAATGTAGAATGGAAATATGTTCGAAATGAATAACAAAGGTTACGTAATAGTATCACATACGACCATTTGCCTTATACATTTGACTAGCTGGCCCGTCGGACATTATACCGTCTTGATAATAAAAAAACCCTTGAAAGATTACCTAACTCTGCCTCAGTAATTAGTTTATCTACTGGTGAAAACCGAATGAAAATACGTTCAGTAGTTTTGAGTTTATCGTGTACAGACAGGCATGACAGAGGGCTTTGGTTATAGTATGTGATATACCGCTTAATTTTAAACAAATTGTAGAGTTTGTATTCGAGTTTTATGTCGCTAGCCGATTTTATAAATAAAAAGATATATTTGCAATATCGAAGACATTTATTATTTACACTGTTTTTATCAAGACTGACAAAGAATTCCATGTTTTTTTTTTTTTGTTTTAAACATAAATCTACATAAAAATAATTCAAATACATTCTTAACACAAATTATATTTGTAAATGAATTTACAAATAATTAGATATACTGATATGTATAACTAAATGTTCAGGAGTTAAAATTGTTAAAAGACATTTTACAAATAGATCTCTCTCGACCCCGTATTAAAAGAATAGCAGGATGTGAGCTTGAACTTAAATAGTTAATTAGCGTCGACAGCTACAAAGTAGCCGTAACATGATTTGAAATAATGTACAAAATGTCGTCTCTTTTAGAAAAACGATCATATAACAAAATTTAGTGGGTTTAGTGCGTTACTTGAAAATTAAATCTTAACAAAAATGAACTTATACAATTTATTAATACAAACACACAATTCAGAAACATTATTAAGCTTAATTTACCACTTTTCCGACAAAACTTCTATTACCTTGGCAAGTTTCCCGCGACACTAAAGTTTATTATACTCTACATTAGACAGGGACAAGAACAATTCTCACCTTTCCACTCTAACATTGCCACCTGCATATAACTCGTGATCTGTTTAGCGGATTTTCCAAGAGGATTTAATTTTTAAAGCGGAATAACTGGGTAATTTACAAAATAGATAAGCTCTAGTAATTACATTTAAACATAAGCGGTATTATCATATAGATAAGTACGTATTATCTGAGTGTTTGTTTGATTCGATTCCCACCGGGTCGACTAAATTTAAAAGTGACCTGGTTATGTTAATTGTTTTCTAAGACATTATTAATATCTACTCGCATAACCTTTATAATGTCTCAATTCATCGAAAGAATAAGATATATTAATTCAGAAGAAGATAGTCGTATGCTAAATTCTATTATAATGTAATTTAGTTACATCTGTACAGAAACTAGTAGTCTGGTAAAGCTGTTAAGAGCTTGTTAGATCAGCGTAAACGGTTCGAAAAAAAAAATGTATATAAACTACGTGTAAGAGTGTTTTAGTGAAGTCCATATTCATATTAGTTACAAAAATTACAATAATAAAAATATTTCCATAAAATAAAAAGATTACATAAACGTAAAGGATATCATATTTTTATTATTGATACAATTTGAATTTTTAATTTGATATATTTAATGGTCATCAATAGATGTAGACGTCATCCACTAATGGAATGGTTACTTGTCATTAGAATTGTCACGTCGGAAAGAAGAGTGAGAAGATCGGCTTGCTTCAGTTTTGTAAAGCGTTCTCTCTATCGCACAGCGCAATGACTGCGATAGACAAAGACAACGCTATACGACTCAGAACTTAACCTACTATCTCTGTCTTCTCTCCGACGTGGCAAATAGAAATAACAGTATTAGAGAGAGCGAGGAATTAAAGTAAAAACATTTTTGGCGTTATGACACTTAAAGTAATGTAAGGAATGTCGAGATTCATTGGTGACATTCTGATAAGAGTAGCAGAGATAAAGCTAAAATTAACGTTTGATTACTTCAAAAAAGGTCACTAGCGTTAAATAAAGGCGATAATATATTTAGTTGTAAATTAATTAGCTCAGATAATTTGTATACAATTATTTATCGAGTTAATTGAAAACAGTGAAATTATATTATGATTCTTAGAAAGCTTAATAGATTACTTCATAATTTCTGGATTTACCCATCTAAAAAGAACCTGTGCTATGTATATAAATTATGACACAAGTATTGTTAAGATAATAGTGTAATATTGTGCAACTTTGTCACGTTATGAAACCATTTCGTATTATTCATTTATTGTAGGGTTTGATTAAAACCCACAATATCGCAATAGAGCGTTAAAAATTATTACTATATTTAGATTAATAAAGAAATTAGAAATTCATTAAAGTTTCGCACTTCGTAAAGGAAATAAGAAGTTTGAGAAACATCGATAAAGTTTTGAGACAAGCATTTCATTCGGTTGTGATTTACTCAATGCCTGAACTAAAGCACTTTTAGTAGTATAAGCGAAAGTTGTACGTTTTTTAAATTCTATATTTACAAATTAAAAAAGTCTGTTGTTAATCCGAGTTAAATTCCAAAACGGTCGAACCGATTTTGATTTTCTTCTATAATCTGAGAACATTTCCAAGTAATACATGTAAAAATAATAAACGACAGTTGACAATTAATCCAATAAAACTCTTTTTGAGAACAAAGCCACGGTTATTAGCTAATCAAAAATAAATGTCATCTAAATTAATAGCTTTATCTTACAATGCATTCTAATTGTGTTATCGGAGTGTTCAACATATTATGCAGTCTCTGGCAAAGGTCATCTTGGGCTCTTTATACCATATCTTTAATTTTATATAATAAATACTCTTTTCAATACGATAAAACCAAAAGAAGGTTTCTTGGTTTTACCTACATGCTTACTGTAATGTCGCTTTTAATAATACACGTTATTACGTACTTCTATACTCTTTGTAGTCCGGTGAAGCTGTTAAGACCTTGTTAGGTCAATAGCGTAGTTAGTTCGAGAAAAAAAACTTCTACACTCTCAGGCGTTGTTTATTCCGTCCTCATAAATGCTTTCGTCTGTTATTTGAGCGTTGAATTGGTTATTCCCTTATTTACATCCCAAACTGTCATCCGTTTTCATGTGTTTTACTGCAAAACTATAAGACAAAGTCTATATCTATTGTATCTCTTTAATAACGGAACTCACAAAAATATTTCATATTCAAAATAAAAATAATTGTCTATTTTCAAATTACCTATATCTGAATTCAATAATTTTCATCTTGTGATTACGAATCAATCAGTCAGGTGGTTTATATAATATATTAAAGACGTCACTAGCATTTCAATTATTAACGCACTAGGTAATTAAGTTACTAGCATTAGTTAGGACGGGCAGGAACATTTAAATGAGGATTATGTTATCTCTGTTACTATTTCAACGCCATTGTTAATTAACGCTACAATATTGTAACTGTCGAAAATTAAATTAAAAAACCGAACTAACCACAATTCGTATCTATAAAGTGTCGAGTTGCAAAACTTTCCACAGTGAACTCTGTTCTTTGTTACTCGAGGCGTGTCCTTTTGAATTTTTACACTCGCTAGTAAAGGTAAACAGCTTTTAAAAACTTGTAAATTTAATATTCACTCTACTGTCCTACAAAGAATTCACTGTTCACTGATCTTGCTTTATCTCGACATTTACGTTTCGAGTCTCGGAAGACGGCTCCATCGTCTGCGCGTGCGAGGTTGTCCTAGAGCCCGAGCTCCGACCTACGTGACGATGCGCAAGTTTAGCGCTTCCTCGTCCGCTCCGCCTCTTGCGTCGAGCCGACGATCCGAAAAAGGTCCTTTTCAGGACCAAACAGACCGCCATCCGACGACCACAGCTTCGCCCACCGGACCTGCCTCCGCTCCATCTGCACCGACCCACGCTACGCCTTCCGGACTCCGCATCGCTGCTGTTCCTGCACCTCGCCCGTCGACCTCGCACGCGGGGCAGTCGCCGGCTGCTGGGACGTCCTCTTCGACAGTGGCGTACGAGAGTGATATTCTCACTCTCGCCCAGCTAATTGTAGCTGGGACCCTGTCGGAGGGGATGGCTCGGTGGCTAGCGCTGTTCCTGCGCGTCCGGGAAGCCGCCGCCGAGGGCCGTCCGTCCACCTCGGAAGACGTACTGGCGCTCACGAATGCGTCCCGTGGTACGCTCGCGTTACCCGCGATTCCGGACCCGCCGTCCTGCCCGCTCGGTCGAGCGCTGCGCCTCGTGCGCAGTGAACCCGATGCAGGGCTCGCTACCGCGAATCGCGAGACAACACCCGCCACAACAGATGTCCAGACAAAGAAGACTGCCTGCACTGCGGTACCAGAGTCGACTTCATCGTCCCGCGTCACCGCCACAGAGCACCAAACGAAACGGGAGCGCGCACCCGCATCCGCCCCCGCCCCGCCGCGAAAATCTTACGCGTCGATCGCAGCGCCACCTGCGCGCGATCCGCAACAGGGCCGCCTACGGAACCCTAAAGCGCCGCTACCGAGCGACAGCGCTACCGCCGCGTCCTCGGTCGATACCTCGTCCCCCGCCTCACCTACCGCGTCGGGACCGCGTTACCCTCCGATAGTGGTCGAGCGCCTCCCCGATTGGGCTGTGCAGCTCCCACAGTTGGAGGCGAAGTTGGGGCGCGGCCCCAACGTATTCGTGTACGGCGAAGGGGTCCGTTTCATACCTCTGGATGAAGAAGAGTACCGGATCACAACAGACTACTTGGGAAAACAAGAGGGGCTAGAGTGGTTCACCTACTCACCCCACACGCAGCAAGGATTCAAGATTGCCATCCGTGGTCTCCCTTGCGGCACAGAGCCGCAAGTAATAATAGACGCATTGAGAGGTCACGGATTCGAACCAGAACACGCCCGGCAAATCAATGGACGTCGAGGAAGACAGGGGTGCGTCTTCTACGTCGTCCTCAAGCGCACCCCCGGATTAATACCCGGGATCTATGAAGTAAACAAGATACAGAGCATGCCCATTCAAGTTGAAGCCTGGAGGGGGGAACGCCGGCTCGCGCAGTGCTTCCGCTGCCAGCAGTTCCGGCATTCCTCCCTACAATGCCACAGGAAGATTGCCTGCGTCCGGTGCGGTGGCCCACACACCGCCCGGCATTGTGACCGCCCAAAAGAGGCACAGGCGACCTGCGCCAACTGCGGGGGCGCCCACACGGCGAACAATAGAAGAGCCTGCCCCGTGTTCAAACGGGAGATTAGAAACCGCCGAGCCGGAACCGTAGCCCGAACCACGGGACCAAGACGACCCAGGCCGGCGGCTGAGACACCCTTAGAGAGTGCGGGGGCGTCATTGATGGCCCCCGCCAACAACCCTCCTCTCCGAGGAAAAATAAACAAGAAAACTAGGAGCAGAAGACGCCCACGCAAGTCGGAAGTAGCCCAACAGGAAGAGGCTGTAGCCCTCCCGGCACAACAGGCACAGCCGATCCGACCCGACCCAGAACGCCCGAGCCCTAAGACTCCGAATATGCTCTGTAGTCAGACTGAGCTGCAGCTGCGCCATGACGAACTGTCAGCTAGATACATAGCCGACATGAAGAAGGCCAAAAACGAGAGAGAAATCCACGTTATCGAGGAAAACTTCAGGCTTCTGCAAAGCAGCATCACATACGCGATGGGAATGCTTAGACAAAAGAGAGAGACAACGCGACCGGGAAAAGAGACAACTGGAGAGCGAGACAACGACGTCTGAGAGAACCATAGGGGCGAACCGTTTAAAGACGGTTCCACCCCCGCAGGAAGGACACTCCCGTCATCACGGGAGGAGAGAGAGACTTCAGTCAGAGGGCACAGCCCTGATACTGATTCCCCGCACGCCCTGTACACCAGAGGACGGGCGAGAAGAACCCGACGACGACGAGTCTCGGATTCAAAGGCGCGAGATCGTCGGAGTCCATCATCGAAGTCAGAACTGTTCCAACGAAAAAAGTCCCCTACAATTTCGCTGACATTTTTAACATATCGTCGGATCGGTCTAAACACGAGTGGGACAGAGAGAAGAAAGTGCAGGTAGGCTGTAGCGTCGCGCAAGCCGGGCGAGATTTATTAGATTCTAAATTCTGGGGTCGGCAACACCCGGCACAATGTTGTGCGCATTTGTCTAAAAACATTTTAAAAATTAATAACCGAATGTCTATACCCTCTAGATTTATCTATCAACATTGATACAATTAACAATTTATTTATAGTTTTAAATTGAAATTTTAAATATAAACAATTAACATCAGACGTTAGAATTTTTATCTTTAAGATAGATTTTTAGATGTAACTATGTAGCTATGCACACGTGGAAAGCAATTTAAAAACAGTTATTAATAGAATTATCTGAATGTATTAAGTATATTTACTTACATATCTACTTTTCTCTCGTGCTTAAATCGCGTCGTCGGGAGTTTTTGGCGGGATTTTAGTCTGTCATGTAGTGGATTTTATATTTTATTCATAATCTTGTGTTATTGGACTCTATATTTTGTAAATTTGGTGGAGTTTTACGTAATCTAGTTAGTTTATTGTGCATAAGTGAAGTGAATAGAAAATAATACCACGGAGCATGAAATTCTGAGATGCCACAAAAACTCCCTAGCAGGTTCTAACAAGGGATCCACCATCTTGTTAGAATATTGACTCACACGACGCAATATTGAAGTGATTGCATGACGTTTTTAATATTATCGACTACGTGACGATGGCAGTAATAATCAGAAAGATTAATTGCCAAAAATAAAGTTAAATAAAAAAAAATCGCGTCGTCATTAAATTTACAATAACAATTGATAGAGTGAACCGTGTTTAATGAAACAAAGACTAAATGTTACTTTAGGATATGCTTCCGTGGGAACAATTTTCTTCATAGAAATCAAAAGTACAGATACACTAGACTTAATTTCTTCTTATATGTATAGTTAGATATATTATTTTTATTCTATAATTTTCTCGAAAATTACAAGAAATCTAAACTTCTCAATCAATTCGAATAGGTATAAAGCCATTGCCAATGCTATATTTAGGAATATTATCTGATTTTCAAATGATAACAAAAATATTTATATCTATAATAATCATTGTAATTAGTGTAATGATTTAATAGGCCTATTTGAAGCTAAGTTTTTAACACTTTACAATAAGGTCTGTCAGAAAACTCGTTTGGAAGTTGAGGCTTAATTGTTTATAAATTTTCACAGGTCATAGCCCTTTTGCGAACTCACTGTGGAAGTAACGGTATTGAAATATTGCAAATAAGTATAGCCGATGTTTAAACGTAATACGGCGTGTATCTAAAACGGTCTTCGAGTAGTAGCTTTATTAATATTTTCACTGTGAATCAGGTATTAATACAAGAGTGAATTCAAAGCCGGGCAAACAGCTATTTCGGAACAAAAACACGTACCGTGTAACATCTTTTCGATAATAAGATTGTGTAGGTACGTGTTCCCGGTAGAAGTCCAGTTTTTATGAGTTGTTACCCTATCCATTTCGATTCTTAGTTTATTTCGTTTAATGTCATTTGTACAACAGAGTCCTCGATTGAATTTTCTCCTGATATACGTAGCTACGTAAAAAAATGAATAGTAATTTTTTAATATAAGTTGGTATATATTTACAATGCATAAGGTTTATAGTATGGAAGAAAGTCTGTTACGTATTGGAAAAAAGTGGATAATCTTTTAATATACATTGCGTTAGATGGATATATGACTCACAACAAAGACCCATTATTCTCAGTAGTGGAATTTTTTCATTGAGGGTATATATAAAAAAAGTAGTTATATATTATATGTAAATGCAATGTTTCTAATTATGCGATATAAATTTAGTTTACACTTTTATAAAAAACTGATGATGAATATCAAATTTTTTATGTCTTAGGACGCAACCGAACACGTGGGTCACCTGATGTTAAGTGATCACCTTATCCATAGACACCAGAGGAGTCGCAAGTGCGTTTGCCAGCGTGTGTTATGGGTGGGGAAAGAGGGAGGGAGGTGAGCCTCCGGCGCTCTGACTAACCAGAAGAAACGCAACAATGCAAGCACTGTTACTTCACGTCGGTTTTCTGTAAGATGGTGGTACTACCCGAGCCGACCCACTCATGTTGAAATAAGTTATAGCATCAACGTGGCTGTCTTTAATTGTTTTAGATTTATCTTAATAACGGCTTGACCTTAGAATAATAACGTATAGAAAGTTAGTTCGGTACTTTAAGCGACTACAAAAGTGAAGCAAAAAATTGTACTAGGGTGCAAGCGATTACACGAGTATACACGCACACCACGATAAAATCGGGCTGCCACTAAAATGTAGCTTGCCCAACACCGTGGAAATTGAACTGCATTATTTGTATATAAACCGTCGTGTGCTCTTTTTTACATTTAATGTTTTTGCTTACTTACCCCCGTCTTCTAGTCGTCACTTCAGCCTCAACTCAACACTTAAGAAAACAATAGAGATGTTCTATACTTAACATACCATACAACAAAGTATTCGAAATCGAAGAAACGACTAAGTTACAGGTGTTGTAGTTACTTCTTTTATTTATTCTATATTATCATATATATTTTTTCTATAAAATAAAACAGCTACTCTATAGTTAAATCCTTATATGTTATACAGATTATTTAGACGCCAACTTTTAACGAACACATTTTCAAGTATGTAAAATATGTAAACTACATAATGTATTCGTACCTTACCTATTTAACATATATTTGAATATGTTTCTTTTATTAAAAAAAATAATTTATCGGATCACTAAAATCAATTAAAATGGAGAAATAATTTCCTTATCTGGCAACACTGAGCGTTTAAGTAAGTTAAGTTTAAGTAAAGTTGGAATAAAACGATTGTTTTTATTAAGATTAATAGTTGAAATACTACGGTATGTTAATAGTTTACCTGTTAAAAGTGATATTAACACACTTCTTATGTTTTTCAGAGGTGTTGTGACACCATTTAATTGCAGAAACCGTCATAATTATTTATTTTCTAAGAGATGTGTTCGGATCGTATTGACCTTGTACACTACGGAGCGGGCGGGCGTAGGGAGCCACTTCTGGCTCCAATTTAGTTGCTTCAAATTTTAAGCGCGGACTTGGCTTCTATGCATTATTATTCTAAGGGCTTGACCGATATCTATGAAATTTTTTACATGGAGTATTTGCCATTATCCAACTGTCGCTAGACAAATTGTCAGCAGTACTTTTAGATTATTATGTTATAAATGCGTGTGTAGCCGGGGGCACAACTAGTATGTTTATTTGAACGATATTGATTACGATATCGCAATGTTTTAAACTAATCTATTGCAAGGTCTTTAAGTGGACGAATGTCTTACGGTGCAGATGCTAAACTAAACGAATCGATGTTAGACAGCAAGTTTCTATTTAAGGTTTAAACCCATACATTTTAAAATGCCCTAGCGTCATGAATGTCAAAAGAGTTAATTAGAATGCACAGATTTTTTTTTAATTATCCATGTACGACATAAAATTGTGTAACACAAAGTAAGCACAAGAATACCGCTATGATTATTTTAATACAAACGAAATTGATTCGTTTTATTAACTAGACTCCTTCCTAAATTTCTTTCTATAGAAGAGATATGAATTCTGCAAGAACACTTATGTAACAGGTCGATCTTACGTTTGTAGGTCGTACTATACCCAATTGTAAAGGTTGAAGAACATTGTTAACATTCAAGTATCCTTCCCTATGATCTTGTTATCCTCGAGCTTTGCTTTCTCGTTCTTTCGACGACTGAAAATTGTTATAATTTTTAAAATACACTTAAGACTACCAATAAGACTTATATGTATTAATTATTACCTTCCAAATTGAATACTGATATAGTAATGTCACTACAAATATATAAGATTTTCGAAGTGTTTATATTTTCCTTAGTAACGCAAATTATTTTGCGAATACCCGGGTTCTTACCTCTTTTGTTCGGTATATTGCCAGTACCAGACAAATAGTCGATAGCGTTAAAAATGACGGTTCGCTATACGTCATTCGTTTCCTCTCCGCACGTACGTAGCTGTATATGACGCAATTGGCTTTTTCAATGTCTTATCTACAGAGCGACGTACGTATGTTGTCATTTGGCGCGAGTCCGCAGAGTTGCGCGCACGCCTCTCCGTTGTACGGTTTATTTTTGTTTCACTCATGCCTTTATACATTTTACATCTGAGGACAAAGTGACGAATTCGAGCGCGAACTAGTGCTATAGACTTTGTGACATTGGTGAAACTATTTTAATTAATAACGTGACTGTGAATCTATAATTATGTTCATGTCAGGATTCTTCATCATTTCTCCTGATTTATCTTTTAGGTGGGTAAAGTATGTTTTCAAGGTGCTTTAATTCTTCGCTCTTTATCTTCGGTCGGTACTCGTACACTAATAAACTTACATTTGATGTTATTGCGAACGGAGAATGGATTATAACGAGTTGTGAACCTGATCGGCCCGTTCGGCCACGCATTGTTCTCCGATTGACCTAGTCTATGCTATTATGAAATAATTAGGACGTCTCCTTGATTGATTGCATTCTATCTGTTTAATATTAATAAAGCATTAAATAAATTAATGGCTACAACTTGCTCTGATAAATTCTTAGTATTCGAGCTAGTACTTTGCGGTCGTTCTAATTTTATACTCGATACAAAGATTTACGAATCGCTAATAGACGCTAATGTGTCTGTGTATTTGTTACAGAATGACGCCGCAAGAGGAGCGAGAGAGCGCGCGCGGAGTCGACATCGCCGACGCTTTCGAGGACGACATGTTCGGTCCACCGCGTACCGAGCCCGCCACCAGGCCGAAACTCTCCATGATTTCGGCACGCCTCCGCGCCAACGAAGAACGCAAGCGAGTGATCGAGATCTGCTCGCAAAAACTCGAAAACATTGAAGACCCAGCGCGTGATCTGCGCAGATCGGTCTGCATTAACAACACCTACTGTCGTTTGAGCGAAGAGGCGAGGAGGGAGAAGGAAGCGAGGCGACGACGCGCGAGAGAGGAATGTGACGACTCCTGGGTGGGTAAGAAGGCCAGGCGTGCAGTTGAAGACGAGTGCTTGGCTCTCCTAGACGCGATCCCCGAGTTAGGCGATGCGAACCTGGGTTGCGCTCAACTGGCGCGACAGTTGCCACGGCAGGACGTGCCGCTGCTGACGGGGGGGCTGTTGACCGTTCTCGACTCATGACCGCGCCGCGGTGCGCACCTCCACACTTCACTGTGATGTGAACGCGCCGAATGAGCCGTTCGCCTGCTCCGAATGCAAGTCGCTGACCGCGATACCGCGCCGCGGGCCGCGCTCCGATCTGTCGCGGAACGGAACCGGAGTTCACCGGGACGCGCTCCGACGAGCCGACCCGACCAGAGATGGACTATTATATCGTGTTTTACGTTACCCAAAAACGGACAGATGACGTTTAGCCAATTATTTGTTGTTTAAGAGGAGTACTTACTTTGTTAGCGTGTTTATTATTTTAGTGAAAGTTGCTCAGGCGTTGCCGACGGGCGCGGTCCAATTAGTGTTCAACGATTATTTTTTATTGAAAGGGAGGATTCGAACTTGTTCCAACTCTGAGTATGTAGCGACATGCTAAGATACGAGGGAAGTTTATCGGAGACATAATTTAAGCGATAATTATTATGTTATAGTGTACTGTAAAGTAAATAAATTACTTAGTTATTAAATGATAGTGCAAAACGACTGGGAACGGTTGCGTAGACAAAGATATCTCCAAGTTTTAATTTTATTAAAATGTTAGGTTTACGCTACCATATGTGAAATCAATTTCATTTTCCTGAATAGGTTTTGTGAATATTCAATAAACAGATTTAGAATAAAGGCCGTACGCTTTCAATTTAATGTACCGTCAGATCCGGCAACTTTGCCACTTTTTATAAGAATCTAGAGTTCAATGTAAATTTTGGTCCAGCAAACAATACTTTTAAATTACTTAAGTGTGTGTTATAAGTAATTTACATATTAAAGAGTATATACACCTAATAGGTTTTCTAAGAAAACGAAAAATAAGCGGAGAAACATTCCAAAAATAGAAGTGGTAAAGTTAACCCCACTGACCGGTAACTTTACCAACTCATACGCACAAAATATCTATTGACTAATCACAAAAAAGAAAAAAACTACAGATCAGTATGAATATAACCCATAGACCCTGAACTATTATTATAGTATCTGCTGAAGATAAAATAAATTTTAATTTACATGGCAAAGTTACTCTCCCATTGAAAAAAAATCAATAGAAAGTGAAAAATTATCGTTAGGGTTGCCACAATAATTTATTATTATCAAAAAAGAAAATCAAACAGACAAAATGAATCACTATATGTAGAAAAACATCAACAAATGAAATTTTGTTTCGAAATTTAAAATCAAATAAAATTTAAAAACAAACATTTATAACCAATAAACTACAGAACTTAAGCCTTAAAAATAATGTTTATCACAATCATCTATAAAATATTCATCAATGCTTGCTTTTCCTAAGTATAATCTTATGCATTTAACAATTGACGAAGAGGGTACGACATCATAGTCTTCTCTTTTGGGGATCACAAATTTTAAATTCGGTTTTTTTATAGTCTTAAGAAATGTAATCGTATAGTATGTATCAAGTTCCTGAACATCTACATGTTTTACAAATCCAACGTAAAATTTCCATTTTTTTCTTATATAGTATCTAACTAGCACACTTTCATTTTCCGAGTTAGGTTCATTTTCCTCACATTGATTAGTCTTTGGATATTTTGTTTTTACTATTTCGAGGTTCTGCTCTTTGATATTTTTGTTTTGCTTTATTTTTATTTCTTCTATATCAAGATTTTTACTTTCTTCTTCATTACGTTTATCATTATTAAAATAGTCCTCTATACTTTCTATAACAGGCAATTTTTCTCTTATTTGCAATTTAGTTTCATGGGTCTTTTTATTTAAAGTTCTTTTCTTGACTTCATTACAATTGTCTTCTAGAATCATCTTTAAGGCCATATCTTCATACTCAGACATATAATTTTTTTCTTCTGACGTATCTCGCAGTGAATAATCATCATCACTTTCTTCGTCACTATCATGTTCATATTTTATCTTTTTTGATCCTTTTCGTAGTTTCTGACTTTTAGTTCGTTTTTGTCTGTTGTTATTTTTGCGGTTGGTATCTTTACATATTCCAGACGTGGATGGCTCTGCGTTTTCATAAGGATTCGAGTTTTCATCTTTTTTCGCAGTGATTTTATCAACTCTTTTTAGGTTTAGTGAGTTACACTGTCTTAGGTCAAAGTACCTTCTATTTTCTGGTGATAATCGTATGTCTGATAGGATTGTGATTTTCTTCTCTTCCGGTGATTTTATGTGTATATCCGATTGGTCAGAATTTTTACTTGAAGATATTATTTGTGTTCTTTTTTTTACACCACGTATAAGTGGTTCTAATTCTAGAGATGAAACTGATCTTCCAGGTTCGACTTTTATCTTTTTATTTGGCGATATATTTTTTATTATGGGATGTGGTGCTCTGTTTTTTTTTTTAAGAAATCTAATAATGCCTCATCTATTTTATATATTTTATCTTCATATTCTGGTAATTTATTTAAAACTTTATTCATATTAAATGGAACCAGTCCCGTAGTTTTAAAGCCAGCTACAATATTATTCCTGTTGTTAACCTTATCTAACAGCTCCTTCAATAATTTCGGAAAATGTGCTTTGTTGATTTGAGTATGAGATGGATTCTGAATTTTATATAGTGTTAATATTTGACGCCACATTCTTTTGAGGGGACCAAAATAGGCAACATCTAATGGCTGAGTAACATGTGTGGAGTTCGGCGGCAAAAACGCGAATCGTATCTCATTTTGTTCGCATAATCGTATAATATTTACATTCAAATGGCTGGACAGATTGTCTCCTATAACAACTTTCGGTCCTTTAAGTTTTGTAGTCCATGGTATTACAGTACTCTCGAACCAATCCTCGAATACTCTCCTATCAAACCATCCCGATTTTGTTCTATTATATCTGGCATCTGGAGGGCCATTTGTACACCAAGTGGTCCATAAATGTTCCGATTTATATACAGTATATACAGGTAACAAAGAGCCTTCTGCACTTGCAGCAAACATGACAGAAATATTACCTTTGGAGTGGTTTAAAATCCTTTCCGGGTATTTTACTTTGCGTTTAAATATACATTTAGTTGTACCGGGATTATCAGAAAAGTTTGTCTCATCGTAATTTAGAATGTTGGATGCAGGAACATCTTTTAAAGTTTGTTCCAGATTTATAAAATAATTTTCCAACTCTTGAATTGATTTTTCAGCTCTTACTTTTTTTATATTTTGTACGGAGCGCTCGGTCAATGCATCTTTATGTCTATCTAAAAAATGTTTAACCCACCATTTGCCTGGTGGTTTATTGTCAAATATGTATGTACGACGATTTTTAGTTAGATACTCAAATATTAATATGCGTAGGTCTAATCGAGATAAAGGTGCACCAAATTCCCCTGCTGCTATCAATACCTCAACTATCTCTTTTTCTTCAAAGTTATTTAATCTCAGCTGACTTCCTGGAGCATTCAAGTGGAGGCCCTTCACCTTGTTCTCAATCGTTCGTCGGGGAATGTAAAACCTTTTCTCAGCCTCTAAAGATGATAGTTTCTTCTGCTTTACTAAATCAACAGCGATATCCAACATTTCCTTAGTATAGTTTTTATAACATCGAGATCCTAATTTTCGTCGATTACGGCGACCCATTTTCTAAAACAAGAAATACATTTGAGGTGTGTACATATATGTAAGCCGCATTTTATATTCGCGTATAAAATTAGAAAAAACAGGACGTGTCGTACAAACGATAGAAGTGAAAATTTTGTAATACATGGAAACATTTTAATTTAAAAAAATCCAACAAAAAGTCAATGTCACGTCATTACGTGGTGTTTCCAGGCGGTCACCAATCCAAGTACTGACCGCATCCGACATTCCTTAACTTCAGTGATCGGATGAGAACCGGTATTTTCAACACTCCACCCAACACAGTGTTTATCCTCACCACTTCCCGTCACACAAAAATGTCATTAATCGTTCGTCTTATTAGTCTAGCTATAACCCTTTACTAAACCTTCTTACTATGTAATATGATCAATTCTGAATTCATATAATAGAACAAATAGAAATGTTTTTTGATAAAACTTATAGATATAATAGCAAATAACTTTGTTCTTAAAGTTCAAAAAGTGACATCCCTAGACTCTTCCGAAACATGGCAAAGTTGGCAACACATGTTAGCCAACAGGTATTGTAACTTTGCCAATTAAATTTTAAGACGCATAACAAAGATATCAAAATATACAGGTAAACATTTATGTTCTCCACTATAAAAAGCAAGTTATTAACAAATTGTACATACCTGGACCACAGTATTTATAGTTAAAATTTTGAAAGTTCTGAGGTATAAAATTTTTAGGTTAACTCGCATACGAATTTAAAACCTCAAATGACTGGTCAATGTTGCCACAGTGATACCATAGCCGAGAAAGTGTTGCCAATTAATAATCGAACTTTCGTCTACATTTGAATTCAATCTAAAAAAAATTGCGTACTGTTTATTATTAGAGGATTTATGCTAACATGTCTGTGCTGGCAAAGTTAGTATCCCTTTGGCAAAGTTGCCAGATTTGACGGTACTTATTGTTTTTGACTTAAAAGGAAAAGTCATTGGAAATTATGTTCTAGTTATTCGGGTTTTTAGCTTCCTTAACAAACATACGCGTGTGTCATCACGTAAGTGATTCAATAAATGTAAAACCAACGTGTCATATGTATTACACATATTGGTTCAAACGTTTGATCAAACGTTACATATAGACGCTGAGAATTGTTTTACTTATGAGTTTTATTGAGCGTCGAGGTTTATTGTGTAATTATCGGTTTAAGTTTTATTTTCGTTTTTTTTGTTACCTTATAGCTTACGTCAACATTTTAAAGTTTTGTTACCATTATGATATTATGTTTCGCTAACAATATCTCACGCTTATTACAAAGGACTTTTGTTTCAATGTTAATTTATTTTAGGGCGAGAATATTAATTATTATACATCGTTCATCTTGTAAGCGTTGTTTTTTCGAAGTTTTATATAATATGTCTAATTCGGCTTAGTTTTTTTTTATTATTTTGCTTTATATTATAGAGATTTTAAAACAACGTTTATGAGTGAATTCGAGTATATCTTATTGAATATGATTGTGCAATAATATAATAGCAATCAATTTCTTTGTGTACGTTTTCTTTTGGAATCTTAATTGTCGCAAAATATATCGGTTGTAGCTCGTTTCGCCCCCTCTGAATAGTAAATAGGTACCTTGAAGCGCGCGGGGTTGTGGGTTGGTATTAGGGGGTTCAGTTTGGGGGGCGAGAAGGTGGCGCGTGGGGCGGCGAGTTGGTTTGGGTGTCTGCACCGTTCCCAGCACTCCTGTGATATTAGCCTAGCCTGTGTGTCGTATTTGTGCTAGTTTCCCCAATCATTTGGACATAGTGCTTGTAAAAAAATGGCTTAGAAAACATTGATTTTTCTATTTTAGCCATTTTATACGGTTTAAGTGGATTTTGGAGTCGTTTAATCGACGGATGATAAAGCATTTCTAAAAACAAATTTGTATAGTAGATAACTTTTATTTTAATTGGAAGATTTGTATCTAATGTTGAATAATCTATTATTGTATTATAAAAATATAAATTAAGCGCTTTTACATAAAACTGTCCCTTATTGGGAGAATATGGCGAAAGACTCGAGAATTGAGTCGATAAACAAAGCTAAACGTATTCTGTTCATTGATTGTTAAATAAATGTTAAGAAACCCAAATGTATTTTACGAAATAAAATAAAAAAAACGCACATAGTTATGATAATTAAGTAGTTATTTCATTGTACTAAATTCTTCAAGCCACGTTTGATAACTTATCAGGTTAAAACGTACGCGAAACCGGGAATTGTTATAACTTAAAAAAAAAACATTTAACCAACATGACGTGGCTTCTAGAATATTCTCTACGGAGATTGTCAGATTCATAGTTAATAAATAATTTTATACAGAGTCCCTAGTTAGCTTGGAACACGTACAATTGATTACGAATTTGAGGTTAATTTGTTGATGAGAGATATTTATGTTTTTTTTTATTGTTTGTACCATAAAGTGCAGCAAACGATGTATTAAAAATGGAACTGAGTTTACATAATATTTGGAGATAATATAAAAATACTCGTACTCATTTCATGGTCATATTTTCAAGTATTAATTAACTTAAATTGTATCTTAATAATTCTCGCTATTTATATGGGTGTCGAAGAAATTTCGTTAAATGGCCAATGAAAGATTGTAGCTTTCATAGAAGTACAATTTTGGAAGAAAGGCTGCATTGAGTTAGAGACAAGTTGAAATATATTAAATGAAGTGATAACGGAACGTATATGTGAGCGTTATCTTATTGTAAATGTTAACATAATTTTAATATTGTGATTAGCTGCTATTATTAAATAAATGTTTCCTGTGTTAGGCTAAGAGATGATCATTAATAAATATTACATTGAAAATTGTGATATATTTGTTTCATTTTGATAACTTTCTAATCATCAGAGAAAATTACTGAACTTTCAAAAGAATTGGGATTTAGAACGGTATATAACTGAATTATCAAATTAGTTGATATACAACCTTAAATAATCTCATATGAGTCTGTGTAGACCGGTGAAGCTGTTAAGACCTTGGTAGGTCACTAGCGTAGTCAGTTCAAGGAACAAAAAACATCATATGAGTCTCATTTAGAAGATATAAATGATTAAACTGAAAATATGTAAATTTATATAATGAATAATCTTAGAAGTGGCAGTAAAGGATAGATATATCTAAGAATCTACAACGAGGTTGTAAATAAAATGAGACTTTTCATTTGCTGTACTCCCGTTTTTATTTCTTTAGGAATACTGAGAGTATAAAGCAAATTATACTTTTGTTCACATTCTAAAACTACAAGACTTCAATTCGATTGAAGGAAATGCAATAATGTGAATGTTTCAAATGTCCTTAAAAATAGGACCCTTATCAGGAATTTCAGTACAACCGTTAGAACAAGAATTGAAACGGCGCTGATGTGGTAATGCTGTCAAAATATAGATTGTTCACAGCATTTTGTCTCACTTTAAAACACATGAAATATGTCTGTAAAATTCGACTCTGGAGGACTTGAGTTATTATTGTTTGTTCCTTTATTATTATTCTATGACAGGAAGATGATGCAATGCAGTATTTTTAACTATTTACTGTCTTAGTTGCTACCAAGCTGAAAGAACTAATATTTTTGTTTCCAAAGGCAGTTACGAATTTCATCGTAATTTGATGATTACTTCGTATTATTCAAAGATTTTAGTACTATTTTATTTATGCATACATATCTTAATACTAGCTGTGCCCGCGACTCCATCCGCGTGGAATCGAATGTAAAAAACAGTGCCTAATAAAATCATCTGAATGTATTAAGTCCATTTACTTATCTACTTTTCTCTCGTACATAAGCCGCGTCGTCATAAAAATTACAATAGCTTTTGTTAGAGTGAACCGATTTTAATGAAACCAAAACTAAATATTACTCGAAAATATGGTTTATGGTTTTTTTGTGAGGTTTATTGCCAACACAGCGCTTTAACTGTGATGCGTGTACAAACAAACAGACATTGATTAAAATTACTTATTTTAAAACACCTGCTACATTTTTTTTAAATCTAAAAAGTACAGACACATTACATTTTTATTATGTGTATAGATAGATATTTCAATCAGTAAGATGTTTTATTTTTCGTGATCTATAGGGATCTATATGAAAAAGAGTAAGGGGTTTGTTCGCAAAAGTACGTCGCTTACAATAAATATAGGCGTTGTTTTTACAAAAAAGATAAATATGTATTTTAAATACTTGCTTTAATAAGGTTTCGTACTAAGTGCACCGCGCTCGCCCGAGGCATGTTCGCGTTATCCTTTTTTCGCAAGTCTAACCTAACCTAACCAAAGGGAGACAAAAGAGCAAGATGGCGAACATTCAGCGAGCGCGGTGCATTTAAAACGTTACCTTTTTAAAGCAAGTATTCAACACGTATTTAACTTTTTTGTAATAGCACCGAAGATGTTTGGCGACAAATGTGCAACTTGTGCATGGTAATTATAAAGAGGATAGCTAAAAAATACCTTCAGTGGTTACATCACGATTTTCTTTTTTTCTTATCGAAAATTAAAGCTCAGTACAGAATTTGAACTCGCGTTTCGACGCTGTACTCTAAAAGAAATAAACATTTACTATACAAACCCGTCAATAAAAGTAGGTAGGAATCTAATACGTGGGCGTTGCATGGACTATCGCCTCATCAAAACGCGAATACTGGAATACAAATGAGTACAGGACATTTTGAAATTTTGGGGCCAGAGTTGGGTTAGTTTCTTAACAATAGTTAAAACATATTTAGATATTAAAAGCAAATATTTGTGAACGGTACAAGGTCTATCCAGAATCTAGAGTGTCGACAGGCGTAAACAAAATATGCAAAAAAATACCACTTACTTGAACATTTCAAGGCTTCGTGGACGAAAAGATAGAACCCGCGACTGGTTGTAATGATTAATGAATAACTCTGAGGAATATACAATTTTATTTTTGTATTATCCGGTATATTCAAAGGGATTTTTCAGTTTTACAAGGAATCCTAGTGTGTCTGATCCAAAGCTCGCATCAACGTTGCCAAGTTTTATTTCAGAAATTCGAAATAAAGCATACTATTGATTAAGATTATTCTGTTTTTGTCTTCCTGCGTTCGCTGAGTGTTTACGGTGCAATTGTATTGAATTAACACAGAACTAGCGATTTTATTAATCTATACTAATATTAACTTTAAAACTTTGTGAATTTGTGACGTTGTAGGGGGTAATCTCAGGAACTACTGGTCTGATATGAAAAATTCTTTCAATGATATAGCTCATTTATCGAGGAAGGTTACATGTTAAGGTTATATCATTACGCTAAGACAAATAGGAACGTAGCACCCATGAAAAATGTTTCAAAATCGGGATGTTTTTTCCTCTTGAGAGCTTCCACGGCGTGTTAGCGTTAGCCCAAAGTAACTAATACTATGCGGACAAAGTCGCGGGCAGTGGCTAGTGTTTGATATTTAAAATGTCGAATTACTATAAATGCAGCACGGTAAGATTTACTAATTTTTGTATAAAGCCTGATGAAGCTATGTAGCGTAGGAAGATCATAACGTGACTTCCCCGCGTGGTATGGTACCACGCAGAAATAGACATTCATAGTTCGGTCATTCTCGGTGGTTTAGCCGTTACCTCATCTTCGGCTTCCGATGCCGACACCTCGTTACAAGGCCCGCCCGCACTATTATTTAATCTCATGATTAAGCATATTTTCTGACCTATATTTTGTGCGTTACGCGCTCTGATTTTAAGAGCTGAGCATATTGTTAGAGAGCTTCTACTTTAATCAATAATTAGGCAATGAAATGCAAAACTAATCTTCTATAAGGATAATTGACGCAACTAAATAGATACAAACCGGAGTAAACTTGAAAATTTTGTAGCTTGTGCCTTTAGCGAAGTGCGTCAACTCTTTTTTTATAAAATGTGATTTGAGAACAGATGTTCGAAATTGATTAAACATACAAAAATACTATCTGATGCACCTTTTTATTCCAAATACATATAAAGCACAATGTTGCTGAAACTGGCAGATGCGCCCCTCTTTCTTTAGAAGGCAGAATTTAATACTCTATACTCTATAAAGAATATTACAAAATTCAGATTTCAAGAATACGAATTTCAATTAATGACAGATGAACACGTACCGAGACTTTAAAATGTTCCCACTTAAAACTTCATCCGAAAAAGTTGAAAACGTTGGGATGATTTCCAGGTTTCCGACAGTTTGTTCGAGGAAGCAGAAACTATTGTTAGCGGTGTATATTTTTAAAACTATTCATATTTACATGATATCATATTTCATACTATATTCTTTTATTTATTTAATATAAAGTCAAGTTTAAAGATTTAAATTGTACGCTAATTATTTTTTTGTTTGTTATATACTAATTAAAGCAGTGTATTAAATTTAATACCTAATTAATTCTTTTCATTACTGTTATTATGAACTGACAATCTTAGTATATTTGTATACTGCTGGTTCCAAGTATTCATTATGGCGATTAGTTGACCTTAGGTAAGAGAAATCTTTTAACGTTGTTCTTTACGAAAATTAGGAAGTTTTAGCCACTGTCTTACACTTCTTAAAACTATAGATAAACCGTATTGAAGTTTCTTAATCTGGTCAAAAGTAATATCGGTACGGTTGTATTTGTCGCTGACGAGCGTGGTTTTGGCCATGCTCGACAGCGATGAGGCGTGGAATGCAGTGGCCTCTTTCTGCGAGAACGTCATCTCGCAGAAGGAAGCGGCGGAGAGGATCCGCGAAGATGATTCTTTGAGCGGTCCTCTCCGTTAACGGAGGACCGGCGGGAGGAGGGGGCCCATCTTATTTCACGGGTTCGGCGGACGAGGGAAGGCAAGTCAGCCCAGTCTGTCTCCCTATTAGGAGGGAGCCCGACGGTCACCTTCCGTAGCGTAGATCGATCCCTTGCCGCTCAAACAATACGGTCGGATGGTACACCGTGGGGTTTTAGTCTGTGCGAGTTGGACATAATCCATCCTCTCCCCCGAGAGGGTGGCGTATCCATAAGGGATTTCCCCACGTTAATATAAAATAAAAAAAGGTCAAAAGTAATATAATGTCTTTGATAATCAATCTGGAAATTTAACCCCTAATTTTTTTGAAGTTATACTACGTTAGGCACATTAGGGAAAAATGATGAGAGTAAATTTTACGATACGCACGCACACCCTCACGAAAAACCGGCACCCTTAAATTATTATTATGCGCGCACACACCGTCACGAAAAGCCGACACCTGTATTTAGCCATAGTCAACATTGTGTTTCTTTGTGTTTGTATTAAAATTTTCAATGTATTAAATACCTTTTTTCTATTGTTAGTGTAGTTTTTTCTACAAATGTAGAATAAGGCGAAAGATAAAATTTTTGAATAAAAGATTTTTATCTTGTTACGCCAAAGAAGTATAACTTCTAACGCGTGTACATAAGTACACATATACTTTTTTTTATAAATGAGTTATATTGTTACTAATGGTAGTTGTAGCTTGAATATTTATACAAACCCCGTGAGAAATCTACAGGAAGAATACAACTACGTATATCGGAATCTTTGGCGGGATCTTGGAATGTTATGTTTTTTTATATCATAAGAGGCAAATGAACAGGTGGGTCACCTAATATTAAGTGATCACCATCGTCTATAGACATGAGTAATACCAGAGGAGTGGCAAGAGCGTTGCCAGTCTGTGTTGCTGGGGAAGGGGGGAGGGAGACAAGGAGATGAGCCGTCGGCGCTCTCACTGACCAAACGAAACGCAATAAAGCAAGCACTGTTACTTCAGGTCGGAGTTTCTGTGGGTCGGGTTGTTCTATCCCGGACTAGCCGACTTATTCATGGTGAAACCAATAATAGTTTCAGTATGGCTCTACCACCTACTAAATGTAATGTAATGGATTTTATATTTTATACATAATCTTGTGTTATTTAAATCGATATTTTGTGATATTGGTGGCATTTTATGTAATTCAGATATTGTGCACAAGTGGATGTGAATTAATACCACGGATAATGGATTCTGACTTGCCACAAAAACTTCTGGGAAAGTTTTAACAAGAGGGCCATCATTTTGTTTTTGTTTTTATATTATAGGAGGCAAACGAACAAGAGGGTCACCTGATGTTAGGTGATCACCGCCGTCCATAGACACTAGCGACACCAGGGGAGTCACAAGTGCGTTACCAGCCTGTATTTGGGAAGAATGGTAGAAATGGGGAGGGGAGAGGAGAGGAAAGGGGAGGCTAGGGGAGATGTCTCTCCGGCGTTCTCACTGACCGAACGAAACGCTGTTGCAAGCACTGTTACTTCACGTCGGTGTTTCGGTGGATCGAGTGGTACTACCCCGGACGAGCCGACCCATTCATCGTGAAACTAACAATAGCTTCAGCGTGGCTGTACCACCTACATTAATTTATAGAAATGATCACAAGAGACTTGTTATATTACACACTCGAAAATGGCAGTAATAATCTACTAAAATTGGTCGCCAAAAATAAAGTATGTAATAACTACATATATCGTAATAACTTGTTTTTCATTAATTCCCTATGAACTAATTTATTACGTCCAAAATTGATCTCGGTCTTGTTTTTAAACTTCTTACAACAAATGCAAATCGAATAAATTTTGAAATATTTCTAATGCAATCGTGTTTACTTTTTCAAAATGTATTTACAAGAGCTCGGCAACCGAGTACTTACCCATAGGTTGATAAGGGGGTCAGCTGTCCCCACTGCCCATACCTGGGTACGTACACGGTTACATAAACATAATAATGTACGGCTTAAAGTAATTCTGGGATAAGTTAAATACTACCTAATCGAACCATCGACAACGTGACGGGACATTCGGAACTGATTATGCAAATATCGACGTCATTAGTTACGTGATATTGTTATTCTAAATGATTTATTTTAACACTTTAATATGAATTGGTATTAAACGCACCGCGCTCGCCCGAGGTAAGTTCGCGTTATCCTTTTTTCGCAAGGCTAACCTAACCTAACCAAAGCGAGATAAAAGAACAAGATGGTGAACATTCAGCGAGCGCGTTACCCGATTAGGCCTCCCATGGCAGCGGCTCAAGCCTAGGTTCGATCCCTCGGTAGGGAGCCCTTGAGTGCGTTGCTTGCGCGATACGGTGACACACCCATACATCACTGCTACAACACTACACGATCACCTCCACACACGTGCACGCCTACACGCTACACATCTTGGTGGAAGGGTTATTCTTGTTAAATTTTTTTCCCTTATCGAACTGAAAAACTCAATTTTTCCGACAAAAATATATGGAGGAGTTATTGAGGTGGATATGCTTGGTACTCATATACGTTTCAACAACTCAAACATATATGAATAGTTAGCTAGGTTAGCTAAGATAGGTCGCGATTTTGTATGCAACGGGCAACAGCCAAGCCGAGGTGTGCCGTGCACCCTTGAGCTGGTTGCCAATATAAAATCGGCTGAGTGCGTTAAGCGCTCGCCTTAGTAGTCCGGTGAAGCTGTTAAGACGTTGATAGGTCAATAGCGTAGTCAGGTCGAGAGAAAAAAAAAAGCGAGCGCGGTGCATATAAAACGTAACCTATTATTAAAGCAAAACCTTTTTTTGTAATAACACCGTAAATGTTTTACGTATACAACACATTCGTATATATTGTATATTTTATAAGAAAACATAATAGAGAAGACATTTACGTAAGAACTATTGGCCGCATTTTGAAGAAATGTGATCTAATATCTGAATTTAATACACAATACGATGCTATTATTTTATTAATCACTGTGTATATAAATACATTATCACGCGGACGTAGTCGCGGGCAGAGCTAATTAGTTATATGGAGCTATCATTCTAAATTTTAAATACCCTATGGTAGTTAAAATATTTCAAACAACTACTGGTTATAATAAATAATATAAATATATATGTATATATATATACATATATATATCATCATTACATAGTATAAAACAAAATCCCCTGCCGCGTCTTTCTGTCTATAAACTAAAAGAGTACTGAACGGATCTTCATACGGTTTTCACCAGTGGATAAAGTAATTCATGAGGAACGTTTTAGTATATAAATTTGTCAAGGTTTTGTGTAGATTTGTTGAAATATAACGATAATTGTTAGACACGTCGGAAAAAGTCAACCCGCCTGAGAGTTTTCAACTAAAACGTTGCCTAATCCTTTTGAGATATAACAATGTATGTTGGGTAAATGTTTTTAAAGAAAAAGATTTACTTTTGTGGAGTTCCGATCGGGCGCTCAACTTGAGCGGTTGTCCCTTTTGCTGCGCGTTTCGATTTCGATACTCGTGATTTAGTGACGTCTGTTATTACTTCGGGAGTGTTCGTCATTGTTCCGATCGGGCACACGTGCACACCACCTGCATTATTTTCCCAGAAATTGAGTGAGACCTTTCCATTGTATTTATTTATTGCTTTATTTAATTCTTAGTATAATTATTTGTTTACTCAGTTGTTTATCTATTCATTTACGTAGGTCTTTAGTAACTCCTTTATCCTTTTATTTACTATTCAATTATTTATTTAATTAACTATCTATTTACTTATTTGTTTTCTATTTACATATTTTATTTACTTGTATATATATTACATAAGTGGATAGTCCCGTAGCTTACCGTTTGGCATGCCCCCCTGCCCTTCAGGTAGGGAGGTTGGTTCGGGGCGCCCACTCCTCCCTTAGGTCATCAACATGGAACAGGCAACTCATTTTAGAGATTTTCTCCTACGACAGGGCCCAAACGCGGATATCGTTGCTAGTTTCGATAACTATGTAGCGTTATTCGGCGAAACTACGCAGTACGTGCCCCGTGTGGCAACTACAAATTCTTACGCGACTCTCTTGTCGCAATCGCCGTCTGACGTCCGAGATAGAGGCCTAATAGAGGCCCCAATACCGAGCTCCAGCTCGGAGGCCGGCTCCGAGATGGAGCTCGACGTAGCGGTGTCCGCCGAGCCGCCTGCGAACGATAACGCGCCCGCGATTGCCGCGCCTTCAGCGCAAAACATAGATAATGACGGTTATAAAACCGTCACTTACATTAGACAACGCGGTTCGCGTTCGTCAGATTCTGACTCGGGTTCCACACCCCCCGAAAAGTTAGTTAATATAAATGGCGCCCGGGTGCCAGCACCGACTACACCGACAGTCTCTAAACCACGCGTGGGCGGACCTAGCTCCGTCGCTGTCGCTCCTTCCCAACCTACGGGTTCCACAGTTAGGAAACAGCGCCCCCCGCCTCCTGTCACGATCCAAGACAAGTCCCAGTGGACTTCTATCTCGAATCGACTTAAGACACGTTCAATTAATTATACGTCCACCCTCAGTACTCCGGCGGGCATTCAAATTAAATGTCCCACCTCTACCGACCATCGTGCGCTAACAAAATTCCTTAGAGAATCAAAGTTAGCCTATTTCACTTTTGCACTCGAGGAGGAACGCCTCCTCCGCGTAGTGCTTCGCCGCGTCCCGGACGAGATCTCGGTCGATGACGTCACCCTCTCCCTTAAGGAGAAGAATTTCCCCGTGCGTGAGGTACATCGGATGTACCATCCACGCACCCGCGCCCCGTACAACATGGTCTTAGTCCTCCTCGACCGCTCGCAGGAGGGCAAGGCAATCTTCAACCTCACATCGGTCTGCGATCGAAACGGCATCACCGTTGAGCCCCCACGCAAGACCCATACCCCGTCGCAGGGCCATAACTGCCAGTGTTATGGTCACTCGGCGAGAAATTGCCACCTCCGCCCCAGGTGCCTTAAGTGTCTGGGAGACCACGCCACGAAGGAGTGCGCGCGCACTCCCGACACTCCTGCACCTCCGAGTTGTGTGTTGTGCGGTAACGCGGGTCATCCCGCGAACTATAGCGGTTGTCCCCGTGCACCGCGCACACAACGTCCCCGTCAGGCAAGACAGGTGCTCAAGGCGCCTGCGGCCGCCGCCCGCCCTCCGCCTCCACCTCTCATGTCCGTGGAGGCCTTCCCGGGCCTGCCGGGCGCCTCCCGTGCCCCGTTAGCGCCCGCGCCCACGACCTCATCGCGCTCGCCACCCTCTGTGCCGCGCGCGGCCCAACCCGGGCGGACCCCTATGGCCCCCTGTGCCGCACATCCCTAGCCTCAGGCTTCTTCTAAACCTCAGGCTCCGCTGCCACAGGCGGCTTATGCTTCATCATCCTCTCTCTCGGGTAAATTCGACTGGATGAAGCATTTACTCCGCGAACACGACATGAAGGAGGTCCTCGCCTTCTACGCCATCGTCGAGGTAGAAGAGGAGCTAGGTCTCCTCACCGCTCTAGCGCGCTTCCCGGCTATCGGAGCCACCATTCAGCGCATCGCCCGGTCACCCTCTTTTAAATAAGTCTTAAAATTCACGGTTCTTAATAAAGTAAAACCACGCGGTCTATGTCTCTCGTTTTTCAATGCGAGATCCCTTCGGTCACAGCGCGATCTAGTAGCTGACTTTTTGCGCGATAGACAGATTGACGTTTTCCTCATCCAGGAAACGATGTTAAAACCGAGTATGCGTAATCCGAGAATCGCAAACTACTGTATAGTCAGGAACGACCGTGTCACCCGTGGGGGTGGCACGTTAATCTATTTTAGGCGTTCGTTGTACTGCTTGCTGTTAGATCCGGCCGCGCTAACCAATATGGAAGTGTCAGTGTTTAAATTAGGTATGACCGGTCACTCGAATATTATTTTAGTTTCCGCGTATTTGCCACCGAATAAAGAATTGCTAAGATCCGAATTGCAGGCGCTACTTAATCTAGGAGATTCAGTTATTATAGCGGGGAACCTCAATAGCGGAAACGTTATCTGGAATAGTCCGTGTACCTCTCGTAACGGGAGAATACTCGACGAACTAGGTAGGGTTCTCGCTTTCGACGTCATAGCCCCTCTGGAACCCACGCACTATCAAGATCACTGCCGACCCACAGTATTAGATATAGCTCTCTTAAAAAATATCACGCTTCCTGTACGACTCATACAAGTCGTACACGAACTTGATTCAGATCATCGCCCGGTTGTTTTACAGTTAGGTCACAATTCAGACTTCACCCCGTCGTCGGTTAGGGTGGCTGATTACGCGAAACTCTTTCAATATTTTAAAGAAAATCCGTCGTCTAGTAGTTTAGACAGGATTCCGGACGTGTTGGTGTCTAAAGCCGACGCGGATTCGGCCATCGATTCCCTGGTTGATTATCTTCAGACCGCCGTCAGAGAGACCTCGAAAGAGGTACAAGCGGCGAACGATCGCCGTTTCATACTCCCTGACGACGTGAGAGCATTGATCACGGAAAAGAACGCCGCGACTCGAGCTTACGACGCTTACCCGTCTGTAGAGAATCGCGATCGTTTACGTTTGTTACGAAAAACAGTCAAGTCTCGTATTTCTGAGATCCGGGGCGACAGGTGGGACAGACTCCTGGAGGGTCTCCAGCCGTCTCACCTGTCGTACTGGACTCTAGCGCGAACTCTGAAATCAGATATGGTCACTCCAATGCCTCCTCTCGACAGAGGCCCGGGGTTGCCTCCCGCGATCGATAGCATAGATAAAGCGGAATGCCTTGCCGCAAGCTTAGAGAAACAGTGTTCGCCAAACACTTATAACACTGACCCTTCCATCATAGAGTCTATAGAAACAGCCGTAGAGCATGCACTCGCGTCTCCTCCGGCGGATACCCTAACCCCGATAACGTTTGACGAAGTTTCGGCCGCCATCAAGCGTCTCAAGCCTAGGAAGTCCCCAGGTCCCGATGGGATCAGGAACGAGGTTCTGAAACTCCTTCCTGATCGAATCATAGCTCTATTGGTCTGCGTCTTCAATGCGGCCATGTCCCAGGGTCACTTTCCAGCCGTCTGGAAAAAGGCCGTAGTGATAGGTATTCACAAGCCCGGCAAGAAAGCTACGCTTCCCGTTAGCTATCGCCCCATTAGTCTGTTAGATACCTTAGGAAAACTTTACGAGCGGCTCCTTCTGAACCGTCTTCAGTTCTCGATCACAGATTTAAAATTAATACCACCTGAGCAGTTCGGATTTCGCGCCGAACACTCTTGCACGAATCAAGTACACCGCCTCACGGAGTACATTTTCTCTAAATTTAACGCCGATCCGAAACGTAAACCGAAACGCACAATTGCAGTCTTCTTCGATATCGCCAAGGCCTTCGATAAGGTCTGGCACGGAGGGCTCATCCATAAATTATGTAAATCTCGCGTATCCGATAGGCTTATTCATATTATCCGCGATTATCTCACTGATAGGACATTCCGCTTCAGAGTGGATGGTGAACTATCGCTGCCCCACCCGATACGCTCAGGTGTGCCACAGGGCTCCATACTCGCGCCCACGCTCTTCAATCTGTTCATCAGTGACATACCTCGGTCTCGGGGGGTCGAGGTAGGTTGTTACGCTGACGATACCGTTATTTACACTTCCGGCTGGCGGTCGGACTTTCTTAGGAAGCGCATCGAAAAAGCCGTTCATACTCTCGGTGAATGGTTTCGTCGATGGCGCATAGAAGTTAATCCCGATAAGAGTGCCGCAATACCTTCGATCCCACGAAACGCGCAAATAAAATTGAGCCCATCAGGCTATACGGAATCGATATACCTTGGGTCGAAGAGGCCAAATATCTCGGTGTTACATTAGATAAACATTTAAAGTTCAATTCACATATAGACAGAGTGCGAAACAAAGCCGCTATGGTCTTGGGTCGCCTCCATCCGTTGCTTTGTCATAAGAGTAAGATGTCCCTCAGACACAAGCTCACTTTGTATAAGACGTGTATTCGTCCCGTGATGACATATAGTTGCCCCGTTTTTGCGCATATGTCCAAAGATAACTTTCATAAGCTGCAGGTTCTCCAAAATCGTGTTTTACGTAAAGTGACCGGTGCTCCGTGGTACATTCGGAGAGTCGATCTCCATAGAGACCTAGAGATCCCTTCTATCTGGGCGTACGTAAAATCACTTACGATTAGCTATTTTGAAAAAGCCACGAATCATCCCAGTCCCTTAGTGGTATCCGCCGCAAACTATGAACCCGTACCTAACGCTGCGCGTTATAAAAGACGTCCGCGATGCATTTTTACCGACCCTCCTGATTTAATCACGTCAGCGAACGATCAGTACCAGCCTGTCCCTCGAAACAGAGAGTGCTCACGCCCACGCCCGCGTAACCACAGATCACGCCGCCGTGGTCTGGGGGTTAATTTCGCTCCCGCACACCCGATTAGGCCTCCCACGGCAGCGGCTCAAGCCTAGGTTCGATCCCTCGGTAGGGAGCCCTTGAGTGCGTTGCTTGCGCGATACGGTGACACACAAATATACATCACCGCTACAACACTACACGATCACCCCCACACATGTGCACGCCTACACGCTTACACATGAAAGTGGAAGGGTTTACTTTTTTCCCTTATCGAACTGAAAATCTCTCAATTTTCCGATAATAAATATATGGAGGAGTTGTTGAGGCGTGTATGCTTGGTACACATATACGTTTCAACAACTCATACATATATGAATAGTTAGCTAGGTTAGCTAAGATAGGTCGCGATTTTGCATGCAACAGGCAACAGCCAGGCCGAGGTGTGCCGTGCACCCTTGAGCTGGTTGCCAGAATGGAATCGGCTGAGTGCCTTAAGCGCTCGCCTTAGTAGTCCGGTGAAGCTGTTAAGACCTTACTGGGTCAATAGCGTAGACATTTCGAGGAAAAAAAATTTACTTTTGTATGTATAGGTTAAAATAAAAGAAAGTGACGTCATTTCCTTTTAAACCTTCCCTGGACTACGACGAACATTTCAACACCAAAATAAGCTAAATCGATCCAGCTGTTCTCGAGTTTTAGCGAGACTAACGAACAGCAATTGATTTATATATATATATATATATATAAATAAAAATCAATCTATACATATATAGATAACATAGTTTAATGGCTTTTTTCTCGGAGTAACTACGTTATTGAGCTAGCAAGATCTTAACAGCTTCACCGGACTACAAGTTTAATGACGTATGCCAATCCACTGATAGACATTGCGCTATCCTAGGACGCCCCACTGTAGTTGGGTTTCGATTTTGCGCATCCATCCCGCCTTTGTAAACTGTGGCTCCATCTCTTGAGGCTTCGTACACTACGCTTGCTTCAACGTAAATAGTCCTAATTAAATAAATAAACGATAAAGAGTACGTTGACGTTTTACAATTTTGGTATACAGCTCATACTATTAGTATATTTTTGTGCATAACTTACAACGTTGAATAATGTATTGAATATGTACTGAATAGTCTACCTATATATACAATAACAATGTTAACCTATACTCTCTTCATATTCGTGAAAACATTTGTTTTTTTTTTATATCAAAGGAGGCAAACGAACACGTAGATCATCTGATGTTAAGTGATCACCACCGTCCATAGACACTAGCAACACCAGGGACGTCGCAAGTATGTTGCCAGCTTGTGTATGGGGGAGGAGGAGGGAGAGGGGGAAAGGTAAGTGGCCGTTCGGCGCTCTCACTAACCGAAAGAAACGCAACAGTGCAAGTACTGTTACTTCACGTCGGTTTTCTGTGAGAGGGTTGTACTACCTAGGGCGAGCTGACCCATACATGGTGAAACCAGTAATAGTTTCAGCTTGGCTGTACCACTCATCAAGCTTCTTGGGTGTCTTTTATTAATTATAAAATACATTTCAATCATTTTTAGAAATGTCTGCCTGTCTCTTTGAACACGCATCTCTGCTAAAGTACTACGTTCACGATAAAACAACCGAACAGATCAAATTATAAAGAATATCTTCGAGTAACATTTAGTCTTGGTTTCATTAAAATCGGCCTACTCTATCAACAGTTTAGTCATCTATACATTAATACGTGAAGCAAAAAAATTGTACCCCTTTTTAACCTATTTCACGTCAACGGGTGAACTTAAAATTTGGCATAGTTAAAGTTTATATGGCGGAGAAGTGCAGAAAACTGTTTATTTTATATAAAATGCATTAGAAGTACATTAAATTAATTAAAATATGCACTACTCTCACTACTACTTGAATTTTACACAACATATACATACATGTGAGTAAAAAAGTCATTTTGACAGCCGTCAATAATTAGGAACTTCAAAAAAGGTTGTGAAGGAGGTTGCTATGTTCGACTATATGTATTTTTTAACTCTTACGTTCCAATTGCCATCTTTTATCCTACATTCAACAATGATATTATAACGTATAACTATTATTGTAATGTTTATTATGTTTTATGGTGAACTTACTTCAAATGATGAATTAATAAAAAAATGAGCCATAATACTTTAAATAATCAAAATAAAGATTCTGTTCATAAAAGTAATCCATGACTTAAACCTCCGCGATTACAATGTTGCAATTCAACCTCATGTATCAACAAAAAAGAATTTATTTACAAAATCTAATGGTAGTATTAAAAACGTCTTTGTCTTGGATTCACCATTTGATTGTATTGTGAATCCATTACTTTTCCAAACGATGATACTGGGCATATCACTATTTCTCATAATGAACAGACAACATTTAATTCAATATCACCTAAGAATACCAACCCTTGGTATCGTGTAAAATTAATTCAAAATTGTGTCATGGGTTGCGATAAATTTCTTTATCTTCATAATGTTATGTTTGCTTAAAATTTGAGAGCTTTACCACGTAATTTTTGTTTCAAATGTATAATTAATTTCAATTTTCATATACACATAATTTTTTTTATGCTTATATAATTAAAGATCATGGCAAATGGCAAATAACTGAGTAGCCATGATGAAAACCTTTGATTATAGAAGTATATATACCCTTTGACAAAAGAACCCTAATAAAGTTCAAACTTAAAAAAGGACAAATAAATATGGTCGAATGTCGACCACTGGGCGCCCACTAGTTCTAATGACTACGCAACGTAAGTACGAGAGAAAAATAGATAAGTAAATGGACTTCATATATTTCGATGATTTAATTAGTCACTGTTTTTACATTAGGTTCCACGCGGACGGAATCGCGGGCACAGTTAGTATTTTCCAGGCGTTAGTGAGTAGTATGTTTTGGTATATTGGAGGCATGCGTCTGTTGCGGGGTGGTATCGTGATTACATCCCGTGGCCAGTTACGTCATTTTTGTGTGATCCGCCCGCGCTTACTCATATGGAAGTGTCAGTATGCCGCGTCGGTATGACGGGCCACTCTGATATTATTCTTGTCTCCGCGTACCTACCACCAAATAAAGTATTGCTCGAATCCGATCTGCAGGCGCTATTTAATTTAGGTAATTCGGTTATTATAGCGGGGGACCTCAACTGCGGGAACGTCATCTGGAACAGTCCGTGTACCTCTCGTAACGAGAGGATACTCGACGAACTAGGTGAGGCTCTCGCATTTGACGTCATAGCCCTTCCGGAACCCACGCATTATCAGGACAACTGTCGACCGTCAGTTTTAGATGTAGCTCTTTTGAAAAATGTTGTGCTTCCTGTACGACTTATATCAGTCGTACACGAACTCGACTCGGACCATCGCCCGGTTCTATTACAGTTAGGTCATAACTCTGACTTTAGCCCGACGCCGATCAGAGTGGCCGATTACGCGAAACTTAGAGAATATTTTAAAAATAGTCCGTCGCCTAACAGTCTAGACAGAATTCTGGACTTGTTAGTGTCCAAAGCTGACGCGGATTCGGCTATCGATTCCTTGGTTGATTATCTCCAGACCGCCGTCAGGGAGACCTCGAAAGAGGTACAAGCGGCGAACGAACGCCGTTTTATACTCCCTGATGACGTGAGAGCATTGATCACGGAAAAGAACGCCACGACTCGTGCTCACGACGCTTACCCGACCGCAGAGAACCGCGAACGCTTACGTGTCTTACGGAAAGAAGTCAAGTCTCGTATTTCTGAGATCCGGGGTGATAGGTGGGACAGGTATCTGGAGGATCTCCAGCCGTCGCACCTGGCATTCTGGGACCTCACGCGAAAGTTCAAGTCAGATACGGTCATTCCAATGCCCCCTCTCGACAGAGGCCCCAGGTTGCCTCCCGCGTTCAATAACACTGATAAAGCAGAATGTCTCGCCGCGAGTTTAGAGAAACAGTGTTCGCCAAACACTGACAATACTGACCCTTCCATCATAGAGTCTATCGTTACAGCCGTAGAGCATGCTCTCGCGTCTCCTCCGGCGGATACCCTAACCCCGATAACGTTCGACGAAGTCTCGGCCGCCATCAAGCGTCTCAAACCTAGGAAGTCCCCAGGTCCCGATGGGATCAGGAACGAGGTTTTGAAGCTCCTTCCTGACCGCATCATAGCTCTATTGGTCTGCATCTTCAATGCGGCCATGTCCCAGGGTCATTTTCCAGCCGTCTGGAAGAGGGCCGTAGTGATAGGGATTCACAAGCCCGGCAAGAAAGCTACGCTTCCCGATAGCTATCGTCCGATTAGTTTACTAGATACCTTAGGTAAACTTTACGAGCGGCTCCTTTTGAACCGTCTCCAAGTTACAATAAACGACCGCAGTTTAATACCGCACGAACAGTTTGGATTTCGCGCCAAACACTCTTGTCCGGATCAAGTACTCCGCCTCATGGAGTACATCCTTTCAAATTTCAATAAAGATCCGCATCCGGAGCCGGATCCGCCCGTGAAAAGCACTAATCCGAAACGTACGATAGCAGTATTTTTCGACGTCGCCAAGGCCTTCGATAAGGTCTGGCACGAAGGGCTCATATACAAGTTAAATCAAGCCGGCATACCCGATAGGTTAGTTCACATCCTCCGCGATTATCTAGCCGATAGAACCTTCCGTTTTAGAGTAGACGGCGAACTCTCATCGCCTCGTCCGATACGCTCAGGTGTGCCACAAGGCTCAATTCTCGCGCCCACCCTCTTCAACCTGTTCATCAGCGACCTACCTAAGCTCCCGGGAGTCGAGGTAGGTTGTTATGCTGATGATACAGTTATCTACGCCTCTGGCTGGCAGCCGAAAGTCCTTAGGAATCGCATCGAAAAAGCCGTTAGCACGCTCGGTGACTGGTTTCTTCGATGGCGTATAGGTATTAACCCCGATAAGAGTGCCGCGATACTCTTCGATCCTAGATATCGCCATAACAAGTTAAAGCCCATAAGGCTATACGATTCTGAGATACCTTGGACCACCGAGGTCAAGTATCTCGGCGTCACTTTAGACCGTCATTTAACGTTCGATCCTCATATTAAGAGAGTGCGAGACAAAGCCGCTATGGTCTTGGGTCGCCTCCATTATTTACTTTGTCAGAAGAGCAAACTGTCCCTCAGACATAAGCTCACAATATATAAAGTTTGTATTCGTCCCGTTATGACGTATAGTTGTCCGGTTTTCGCCCACGTGAAGGATCTCGATAGACTTCAGGTTTTGCAGACCCGGGCTCTGCGTTAAATCACCGGTGCTCCTTGGTTCGTCCGGAAGGCGGATCTCCATAGGGACCTGGAGATGCCGTCTATCTGGGCGTACATAAAATCACTTACAGATAGCTATTTCGAGCGAGCCGCGATTCATCCCAGTCCGTTAGTGGTATCCGCCACGAACTATGAACCCGTGCCCAACGCTAGGCGTTATAAAATACGTCCGCGACACATTTTCACCGACCCTCCCGACGATATCACGTCAGCGAACGATCAGTACCAGCCTGTCCCTCGTAACAGATCGCGCCGCCGCGGTCTGAGGGTTAACTTCGCTCCCGCACACCCGATTAGGCCTCCCACGGCAGCGGCTCAAGCCTAGGTTCGAACCCTCGGTAGGGAGCCCTTGAGTGCGTTGCTTGCGCGATACGGTGACACACCCATACATCACTGCTACAACACTACACTATCACCTCCACACACGTGCACGCCTACACGCTACACATTTTGGTGGAAGGGTTATTTTTGATAATTTTTTTTCCCTTATCGAACTGAAAAACTCTCCAAATTTTTCCGATAAAAATATATGGAGGGGTTGTTGGGGCGGATATGCTAATACTCATATTCGTTTCAACAACTCAAACATATATGAATAGTTAGCTAGGTTAGCGAAGATAGGTCGCGATTTTGCATGCAACAGGCAACAGCCAAGCCGAGGTGTGCCGTGCACCCTTGAGCTGGTTGCCAATATAAAATCGGCTGAGTGCCTTAAGCGCTCGCCTTAGTAGTCCGGTGAAGCTGTTAAGACCTTGCTAGGTCAATAGCATAGTCAGTTCGAGAAAAAAAAAACAAAAAAAAAAAAGTCATTTTTGTAAACCGAACGCTGCCATTACTGTGACAACTATCACGTTGCATAATTATACATCACAAACATAAATAGCACAGTTAGTATTTTTCAGGTGTTAATGAGTAATAACTTTTGGTATTTTGAAAACATCATGTGTTTGTTGCGAGGCGGTATCGTGATTACATCCCGTAGCCACCAGTTACGTCATTTTTGTAAACCGAACGCTGCCATTATCGTGACAACTATCACGTTGCATAATTTTACATCACAAAAATATAATAGCACAGTTAGTATTTTCCAGGAGTTAGTGAGTGTTAATTTTTAGTACTTTGGAGGCATCATGTGTCTGTTGCGAGCCGGTATCGTGAATACATCCCGTGGCCTGTTACTTCATTTTTGTAAACCGAACGCTGCCAGTATCGTGACAATTATCACGTTGCATAATTTTACATCACAAAAATATAATATAAAAACTTTAGATATACATGTCTCATATGGGTGTATTATCGAAAGTAGAGGTAAGGAGAAACGTCTCTATGTATGAAAAAGTATCCGTTAAAATGCCTTAATAATCTTGTGTTATTTGGTGCTACATATTGTAATGTTGGAGGTGTTTTACATATTATAGTTTGGTTATTGTGCACAAGTGAAGTGGATGAGTCATAGCATGGATCACGACTTGCCACAAAAACTTCCAAGAATATTAACAAGATGGCTACCATCTTGTTAGACAAAGCAATAATCCCAAGAAACTTGTTATACTTGTAATCTACACGACAATGGCAGTACTAATCTGCCAGAAAATTGGTTGCCAAATGTAAAACTAAAAAAAAAAACAGTGTATACAGCGTCAGTGAGCTTTTAAGCGAGCGCTTAAGGTGCTCAGCTATATGGTAACAAGCTCAAGGTCGCCAAAGTTACAGAACCTTGGCGTGAGTTGTTGCCTTGAATGCAACTTTAAGAGTAGAACTAAGCTAACGAAGCTAGCTAAAGTAATCATATATGCTATACGAACGCGTTCCATGGTTTTTGCTACACTATACTATAATCTGCTCTATGTATATACAAAAGAAGTGTTTTCTTTCCTTAAACTAGACTAGCCTCTGCCCACGACTTCGTCCGCGTGGGATAGTTACTTTGGGCTAAAGCTAACACGCAGCTCTCAATAGAAAAAAAACATTCTTCATTGCTGCTCCGTTTCCATTGGTCCTAGCGTGATGATATATCCTGAGCCTATAACTTTCTTCAATAAATGAGCTATACAACACTCAAAGAATTGTTCAAATTGGACCAGTAGTTCCTGAGATTACCCCTTACAACGTCACAAACTCACAAACTTTACCTCTTTATAATATTATTAATAGTATATATACCTTTATTAGAATTTTAGATTAGAAAAGCACATTTAACATTTTTCATTTAAATTTAAGATATTATTTTTTTAAGATATATGATAAAATATCCATATATAACACAATATATAATAACACTTTGACTATACTGTGAATATTTCATTAGTCTACGCATTACGATTCAAAAGACAAAGAGATTCAAAGTAGGATGGACAGTCTGATCTTTGTTGTGAAGTTCTTTTTTAAATTACTAGCTCATGTCTGCGACTTCGTCCGCGTAGTAGTAGTTACTTTGGGCTAACGCTAACATACAGAGGAAGCTCTCAAGAGGAAAAACAATCCCGATTTTGAAACATTTTTCATTGGTGCTCCGCTCCTCTTGGTCTTAGCGTGATGATATATAGACCTTTCTCGATAAATGAGGAATATACCACTGAAAGTATTTTTTTAATCGGACCAATAGTTCCTGAGATTAGCGCGTTCAACCTACTAAACAAACAAACCCTCCAGCTTTATAGTATTTGTATAGATTACTATTCTTCTCTAGTACTTAACTCCAGTCGTCATTCAAATTACAATAACTTTTGATCGAATGGAACGATTTTAATGAAACAAAAAATTAGTTAATTGTGAGGATATGCTTTATGCTTTTCTTGTTGAGGTTTTATTATGAACTCAGTACTTTAGAAGTGATGTGTGGTCATGCAAACAGACAGACAGACAGAGATTTCTAAAAATGATTAAGTATCTTACTTGTTTCTAGACATCTGCAACAATTTTTTTTTTCACGAAAAACATAATTGTACAGTCACGTTAGATTTTTTTTTTTCGAAATGACTACGCTATTGACCCAGCAAGGTCTTGACAGCTTCATCGGACTACCGTTAGATTAACGTTCTTATATGTATAGATAATGAAGTTTGATGGTTGATTAAAGATGACAACGTACAAGACCTACAGGAGTCTAGCTCTCGAGTGGAGCTACTGGCTTGACGTGCCATCGGGTGGGCTTTACAAAAAACTTATATTTTAGAAATAATATTTTCCATTACCGAGTGCTCCGTATACGAACCCACGTTGATCGAAGAGATGTCCGTAGTCACTACTACGGAGCAAAGCCAAAACTTAAACCTTATGACCGACAAACCTTCGCAATATTTTTTTAAAGCACCTCGTACAAGTGTGCCGCATTTCAGTAACACAACGTCGCATCGTTTTATAACGGAATCAGGTTGCCGGCCACTTTCTCAGCGGATTTCACAGTCAAGCGATTGCGCAAGCAACGAGTCTTACTAATTCGTAATAACTATTAACTCAATCAACGTGATATACTTGAACTAATTACGTGTTAAATCGTCTCGCGATACACAAATGAAGGGCTTTATTTGATTGAGTCCGTTTATGTTCAACTAATATTATAAAGAGGTAAAGTTTATGGTTGTGACGTTGTAGGGGGTAATCTCAGGAACTACAGGTCGGATTTGAAAAAGTCTTTCAATGTTATATAGCTCATTTATCGAGGATGGTTATAGGCTATATATCATCACGCTAAGGAGCTCACCAATAGGAGCAGAGCACCAAAGAGGAATGTATAAAAATCGGGATTTTTTTCCTTGTAAGAGCTTCTGCTGCGTGTTAGCGTTAGGCCAAAGTATCTAATCAACGCGAACGAAGTCGCGGGCAGAGGCTAGTGTTCAATATATGTGTCATTTTCAAAATAAGGTAGATCCAAATTTTAGCGGTTCCGAATACTTCACCTTATTTTTCATGATCTTCAATGTAAAATATGAAGATTAAAAAAATACTAAAAGCTTTATAAGGACAGCAAAATTTGAACTACTACTAACTAACTTTGTACTGGTTGTTACTACTTTGACTGATTTTATCATTTGGAAAAATAAATAAAAAGGGAATAAAATAATAACATTAAAGTAACACACGAGAAAAAAACTTTCACTCCTTACTATGACTGAATCTCAACCGTTCGATGATCACTGGCAGTATTAATTACGTTGGCCATTGAATTTTGATCAAAAGTCTTCCTTTACAGACATCGTTGTCAACCTGAGGCCTGTGAGTTGCATGTGGCCAGTGACCGGTATTTGTGCGGTGCGCGAAATAGCAAGCAATTTTAGTATTAACTAGACTCTGCTCGCGACTTTGTTCGCGTGGCATAGACACTTTGCGCTAACGCTTACAAAATCAAAATCAAAATAAAAAAATCTTTATTCAGTTTAGGCCCTAATAAGGCGCTTATGAACGTCAAAAACTACCACCGGTTCGGAAAACAACCCAGCCATCGAGAAGAACCGGCAAGAAATTCGATCGGGTACATTTTTTTTACATATATTTTCAATAAATCAAACAGCTTATAGTGGATGCACAGGGAGGAGTCAATTCCAGACATCACTATCGTTCAAATACTGAGCCACTCGATACACGCAGCGGAAGCTCTCAAGAAGAAAAAAAAATGATTTATAAACATTCTTCGTTGGTGCTCCGCTCCTATTAGTCTTAGCGTGATGATAGCCTATAACAATCCTCGATACATGAGCTATATAACATTGAAAGGATTTTTCAAATTGGACCAGTAGTTCCTGAAATTACGTCCTACAACGTCACTAACTCACAACGTCAGAAACTTTACCTCTTTATAACATTAGTATAGATTACTACCAAAACTGCTTTTATATAATATGTATGAATGAGCGGAAATATTTGTGGGTATGTAAAAATAAAAACTATGAATATACTTTACTTTTTATTATACATTATATACGCCACATCCATAATGCTTCCTGCATTCCTAATATAGTAATATCAAATCGACATTTTTAACCAATTACTTCAGGACACTATTCGCTAAGATAGAATTTATTTTTACCCTGGAAACTGATTGCTAATTAGTTTTTATTTGCTGTCAATTAATGGATAGTCAACTGAGTTGTAGGTGGTAGAGTCACGCCGAAGCTATTACTGGTTTCGGCATGAATGGGTCGACTCGCCCGGGGTAGTACCACCCTCTCACAGAAAAACCGACGTGAAGTAACAGAGCTTGAATTGTTACGTTTCGTTTGGATAGTGAGAGCACCGGAGACCCACCCACTTCCCCTCCCAATCACCTCTTCACCTTCCCCCACGAATACAGACTGGCAACGTACTTGCGACTCTCCTAGTGTTGCTGTGTCTATTGACGGCGGTGATCACTTAACATCAGGTGACCCGCCTGTTCGTTAGCCGCCTATGATATAAAAAAACACTTGGCAAATAAATGACTTCACAGGTTGTTATTACCATATAAAATCTATAAGGTAATTGTATTTTGACAGTCCATAAAAAATATGCCAATTATGTAGTCCGGTGAAGCTGTTAAGACCTTGCTGGGTTAATAGCGTAGTCAATTCGAAAAAAAAAATGCCAATTACCCAATGCGAGAATTTGCGGCCAACAGTTGTACCTCACATAGTTCTATGTCGTCTTTAGCCAGAAAATGATGACGACCCCTGCTTTACATAATTCCACTTCAATGGACATCTTAGAAAACATTACAGATTTAAAATCTTACGCAACACAGAAGTTTCATTTTGTGTAATTAAACGATGCTTCTTAAGTTTTGAGGAACTGTAAGTGTCAAAGAATAAAATATGTATTGGATAGTGCATGTGTCTAGATAGCGTAAACACTTAAGTTGCTACATTAGCACATTGCATCGTTCCGGTGAAGCTGTTAAGACCTTGCTAGGTCAATATCGTAGTCAGTTCGAGAAAAAAAACACATTGCATCGTTGCGTTTCTTTTTGGCAACCAATCTCTCAGATTATTACTGTCATTGTCGTGTAGTTAATAATACTTGTGGGCGTCCAGTGGTCGAGATTCGACCATAGTTGATTGATTTTTTATTATTTATAAATTTTTGAATTTTATTAGGGTTCTTTTGTCAAAGGTATACTTCTATAATCAAAGGTTTTCATCATGGCTATTGCCATTTTTATTTGCCATTTTCTATGATCTTTCATTATATAAACACAAAAAAAATCTATGTGTAAATGAAAATTGTAAATTATTTATAACTTTGAAACAAAAAATATAAAGACATTTATCGCAACCCCTGACACAATTTTCAGTTAATTTTACACAACACCATGGGTGGTTGGTCTTTCTTCGTGATATTGAATTAAATGTAGTCTATTATGAAATATATTATCAAAAATAGTGATATGCCCAGTATCATTTTATGGAAAAGTAATTGATACACAGTATAATCAAATGATGAATCCAAAACAAAGATGTTTTTAATACTACCATTAACTTTTGAAAATAAATTCATTTTTGTTGCTACATCAGGTCGAACTGTCACCTAAAAATGTTGACATTCAATAAAACCAAGGAGAAATAATTAATAATTATTTCAGTGGTTACATATTTATAGAGTTCGGTGGTATATATACATCAATAATTAATTGATAAACAAATTCAATTAATTTCAAAGGTAATAAAGCATGCAACGTCATTCATGTTAAAATTATTATATTATTGTAAAATAAACCTGTAATTTGACCAGCTAAATTCAAAGAGCATGTAAGGTATGAAACGTGAGTCGTGTTATAAATATAATAATAATAGTTAATAATAATTTTGTAATATCATTGTTTAATGTAGGATGAAAAAGGGTAATTGCAACGTAAGTGTAAAAAATACATACAGTCGAGCATAACAACCTCCTTCGTAACCTCTTTTGAGGCTCGTTTGTTATTGACGACTGTCAAAATGTCTTTTTTGTTTACATGCGTGTATATGATATGTAAAACTCAAGCAGTAGTGTGAGTAGTGCATATTTAAATTAATTTAATGTACTTCTAATGCATTTTATATAAAATAAACAGCTTTCTGCACTTCTCCGCCATATAAACTTTAACTATGCCAAATTTCAAGTACACCCGTTCTTGGGAAATCGGTTAAAAAGGGGAACAAAGATTTTGCTTCACGTATTAACGTACGATTATTTCAATATTCTAACAAGATGTTGAACTTGTTAGACCTTCCAGGGAGTTTTGTGACATCGCAGAATTTCATGCTCCGTGGTATTCTTTTTATATTCACTTATGCTCAATAAAATAATTATATTACGTAAAATACCACCAAATTTACAAAATATAGAGTCAAATAAAACAAGTTTATGAAAAAAATATAAAATTCACTATAATATATGACAGACTAAAATGCCGCCAAAAAACTCCCTACATAATCGTTCTCAACGTTGGATTAAATGCGAAATTATAATGGTTCTATTAAAAAGTTACTCGTAAATAAATGGATTATAATACTATATACTAAAAAAAAGGAAATTTTACTGAATAAGTCCCAAAGGTTCAACCTCTCTGATCATTAATTTGAATGTAATAAATAAATGAGCTTTTAATACTGTATCTTTTCTATACGCTTAGCCCTTCGGGATTTGCTCCGTATATTTTTTTTTTTTAAACAATAACCATTATTTCTACACAGAATAAGAATGTAAAAGTAATGTACCTATACTTTTTAGACTCTTGTAAAAAAAATGTTGCAGGGATCTTAGAAGGATTAATCAAATATATATCAATCATTTTTGAAGTGTTTGCCTATCTGTCTTTTTTAGGTCATAGGAGGCAAACGAATAGATGGGTCACCTGATGTTAAGTGATCACCACCGTCCATAGACACTTGCAACACCAGAGGAGTCACAAGTGCGTTGCCAGCCTGTGTTTGGGACGAGGTTGGGGGGGACGGCAGGAAGGGAAGGAGGAAGGGGAAGGGGAAGGGGAAGGTAGGTGGGTCTCCGGCTCTCTCACTAACCGAACGAAACACAACAATGCAAGCACTGTTGCTTCACGTCGGTTTTCCGTGAGAGGGTGGTGCTTCCTTGGACGAGCCGTCCCATTAGTGCTGAAAACAATAATAGCTTTAGCTTGGCTCTACTACTACCTGTCTGTTTGTTTGGATACGCATAACTGTTAAAGTACTGCGTTCACACTAAAATAGTAGTCCGGTGAAGCTGTTAAGACCTTGCTAGATCAATAGCGTAGTCAATTCGAGAAAAAAAACTCGCAAAGATCATAAAGCATATTCTCGAGTAACGTTTAGTAATTATTTTATTAAAATCGGTTCGCTCTATCAAAAGTTATTGTAATTTTTATTAACCAGATTAGGCCCCCCTCGGCACCAGATTAGGCCCCCGTCGGCAGCGGCTCAAGCCTAGGTCCGTTCTTTCGGCGTGGAGCCCTTGAGTACGCTGTTCATGCGATACAGTGAGACAAAACCTTACATCACTGCTAAAACATCACCTATACACACGTGCACGCCTATACGCTTACACGCATTTTTTTTTCAGAAAAATAAACGAGAAAGAGTTCTACCCTTATTTTTCCCTATCCTATCTTATGCTATATACAAAATACAATAGTCTAGAGGATTTTTTCCGACGCAAAATACATAAAGGAGTTGTTGAGGCACGCATGCTTGGTACACATGCATGTTTCAATAATTCATATACGTATATCTAGATAGCTTATTGCAAAGCGGACAAGCCGCGGTGTGCCGTCTGCGCCGAAGCCGGAAGGTCAGCGACGCATATCATGGGGGGGGGGGGGTGAGTGTAGACCCCCCCATGTGAAAGGGAAACTACCCTTGTTTAAAAGGGTAGAAATGGAGGTGGCTACTGTGGTCTAGTTATGGACTACATCCACAGTAGCTACCTCCAGTCTAACTTGAACCACTCCGCCGCTGCTCAGGACCTTCTCCTGCAGGCGGTGGCGGAGTGGGACGTCGACGTGGCAGTTGTCGCGGACCAGCCTCACTGGGCCGGGGACGCGGACGGTTGCGTGGCTATAGTGTCTGGAGGGGGACTGCCCCTCTCTGTCAAGGAGAGGGGCTCCGGGTTCGTGGCGGTCGCCTCGCGGGGTCTTGCGACCCTCGGGGTCTACTTCTCCCCGAACCGGCCCCTGGACGAGTTTGAGTCCTTTTTGGACGCGCTGGGGCCGGTCGCGAGGCGGCTTGAGCCGCTTCCCATCGTCGTGCTGAGCGACTTTAACGCTAAGTCCAGGGCATGGGGAGCGGTCGCCACGAGCCCGCGTGGCGAGGCTCTTGAGGAGTGGGCAGCTCAACATGGGTTGTCCCTCCTCAACAGGGGGAACACGTACACGTGCGTGCGACATAACGGGGGATCGATAGTGGACGTATCGTTCGCTTCCCCGTCGGTCGCACGCCGTGTTCGGGGGTGGAGGGTGATAGAGGAGGTGGAGACCTTATCGGACCATCGTTACATCAGGTTCGAGGTCTCCACCTCCCAAGATGTGCCGGCAACCCGCCCCAGGACGGGTGCGAAGTTCCCCCGCTGGACGATGAGCCGTCTCGATTCGGAACGAGCCAGAGAGGCGGCCATCGTCCAAGCCTGGGCCATGTCCCCCCCCGGACAGAGATATCGACGCGTCTGCTGCCCGCCTCTGTGATGCTCTCACGGAGGTTTGCGACGCGTCGATGCCGCGGAGCGTACACCGTCCGAAGAGGAGGGCGGTGTACTGGTGGTCGCACGAGATCGCCGAGCTCCGTGCGGCCTGCTCCGCGGCCCGGCGGCTGTACGGGCGCAGTCGCCGGAGACGGTCCAACAGGGACCCGGAGGAGGAGGCCCGGCTGTATGGCGACTACAGAACCTGCAGGAAAACACTGCAGGTCGCCATCAGCCGGGCGAAAGACCAGGCATGGGAGGAGATGCTCCGTGAGCTGGAGAGGGATCCGTGGGGGCGCCCGTACAAGGTGGCGCGGAAGAAGTTCCGCGGCCAGGCGCCCCCGACAACGGAGACTCTCCAGCCGGAAGTAGTTGAGAGGGTCGTGGGAGCATTGTTCCCCGACCCTCCGGAGCTCGTCCCTCCTCCCATGCCTCCTCCTCAGGCAGTGCAGGAGGCGCTAATCGACCCTCCCCCTGTTACAGAGGGGGAGATGGAGAGGGTGATTGAGCGCCTCCGCACTGCGGGACGCAAGGCACCCGGCCCTGACGGGATCCCGGGCCGAGTGCTAGCTATTGCTCTGGACCATCTGGGAGAGTGGACTCGGGAGCTGTTCAGCCGCTGTCTGGCGGTCGGGCAGTTCCCGAGGCCCTGGAAGACGGGGCGGCTGTGCCTGATGGCGAAGGAGGGCCGCCCTCCGGACTGCGCGTCCGCGTACCGGCCCCTCGTGTTGCTGGACGACACCGGGAAGGCGCTCGAAAGGATCGTTGCCTCCCGGGTTGTCCGGCACCTAGAGGAAGTGGGGCCGAACCTGTCCGACGCGCAGTTTGGCTTCCGGTCGGGGCGTTCCACGCTGGACGCCCTGACTCTCCTGAAAAAGGTCTCCACGGAGGCGACCTCTGAGGGCGAAAGAATATTGGCGGTGTCCTTGGACATCGCCAACGCCTTCAACAGTCTGCCGCACAGTGTCATACAGGAGGCGCTCCGGTATTTCGGAGTGCCCCTGTATCTGCGGCGGCTGTTGGAGGCGTACCTCGAGGGGAGAGAGGTCGCCTTCGTGGACGCCAGAGGGCGGATGGTCCGGCGCAACACGGCGCGGGGGGTTCCGCAGGGGTCGGCGTTAGGGCCACTCCTGTGGAACATGGGCTACGACTGGGTGCTCCGCGGCGCGCTCCCTTCTGGAGCGCGCCTCATTTGCTATGCGGACGACACCCTAGTCGTAGCCCGAGGGGGGGAAATCAGTGGTTTGCTGCGCCTGGCCACGGAGGCTGTCACCATCGTGGTCGGGCGCATCAGGAGACTGGGCCTCGAGGTGGCCCTCGAGAAGACTGAGGCCCTTATGTTCCACGGGCCTCGGCGGGGGCCACCTCCGGGGGCCCATATCAGTGTTGAGAGCGTCCGTGTCAGGGTGGGGACCCATATGAAATACCTGGGCCTCACCCTGGACGGACGCTGGCGGTTCGAGCCCCATTTTAAGGGGCTCGGACCGCGGATAGTCGGGGCGGCGGGGGCTCTCGGACGACTCCTCCCCAACACGGGGGGGCCGGGTGCCGCCTGCCGCCGCCTCTACATGGGGGTCATCCAGTCGATGGCCTCCTACGGGGCACCGTTGTGGGCGGACGCCCTCAGCGCCACTAATCTCCGAGCGCTGCGTAATGCGCAGCGCACCGTGGCGTTGAGGGCGATACGAGGATACAGGACGGTGTCCTTGGCGGCGGCCATGGTTCTGGCTGGCTCCCTTCCATGGGAGCTGGAGGCGCAAGTGTTGGCCGCCGTGTATGAATATACGGCGGCAAAAAAGCGGTCAGGGGAGCCTCCAGCTCCCAGGGAAATAGAGGAGAGAAGGCGCATGGAGAGGCGCCAAGTAATGGAGAGATGGAAGCGGGACCTGGCGGACGCGCAGTACGGTAGATACACTATCGACGCCGTCCGCCCGGTCCTGCTGGAGTGGTGCAAGAGACGTTGGGGCTCCCTGACGTTCCGTCTGGTGCAGGTGCTGACCGGGCACGGTTGCTTCGGTTGGTACCTGCACCGAATAGCGCGCAGGGAGCCGACCGCCGCATGTCATGAGTGCGGCGTTGAACCGGACACCGCGCAGCACACACTTTCTGAGTGTGCTGCGTGGGAGGAGCAACGCCGCATTCTGGCTGCGGCGGTAGGAGGGAATCTCTCGCTGCCGAGCGTGGTTGCGGCCATGCTCGGTAGCGAGGAAGTATGGAACGTAGTTGCCTCCTTCTGCGAGGAAGTCGTCTCGCAGAAGGAGGCGGCGGAGAGGGTCCGCGAGAACGACCCGTTAAGCGGCCGTCTCCGCCAAAGGAGGACAGGCAGGAGGAGGCGGCAGTTTGACCGCCTCCTCCCGCCACCGTAGCCGGACCTAGGGACGGGTGGGGCTGGGGCCCCACCTTCCCATTGCACAGGTCCGGCAGACGAGAAGGAGACGGCCGGTGTGTACCCGGCTGTCTCCTTACAAGACGAGGCTCGGCGGCGGCACTTCTGCCGCTGGGCCACACCGCTGGGGCGGCACGATGAAGTCTATAGAGATCTCGTGCCGCCCCAACAATAGCGGAAGACGTACACCGTGGGGTTTTAGTCCGTGCGAATCGGACATAACCCACCCTCTCCCCAGGGGGGGTGGGTATCCGTCAGGGATTTCCCCACGTAAAAAAAAAAAAAAAGATAGGTCGCGATTTTTGCACAAAACAGGCGACAGCTCAAGCCGAGGTGTGTCGTGCACCCTTGAGTTAGTCGCCCAAACATCCCAAATCGGTTAAGTGCTTCAGCGCTGGCCTCAATAGTTCGGTGAAGCCGTAAAGACCTTTCCAGGTCAACAGTGTTTAAGTACGAGAAAAAAGTACATAAGTAAATAGTCGAGATACATTGAGATAATTTTATTAATCATTGTTTTTTTACACAAGGTTTCACGCTGGCGAAGTCGCGGGCACAGCTAGTATTATATATTACTGGACTATGAAAGAAACGGATGAGATAAGAATACATGTGGCAGAAATGCAAATGCTAAGCTGGATGTGTGTCGTAACTAGAATGGATAAGATTAAGAATGAGCACCTACATATATCAGTGAAAGTTTTTTAACTTTACTTTTATTTTTGGCAATCAATCTTTCAGATTATTACTGCCATTATCGAGTAGTCAATAATATTACAAGCGTCGTGCGATCACATCAACATTAAGCGTCGTGTGAGTCAATATTCTAACAAGATGGTGGATCCCCCGTTATAACCTTCCAGGGAGTTTTTGTGGCATCTCAGAATTTCATGCTCCGTGGTATTATTTTCCATTCATTTCACTTATGCACAATACACTAACTATATTACGTAATATACCACCAAATTTACAAACTATAGAGTCAAATAACACAAGATTATGAATAAAATATAAAATCCACTACATGACAGACTAAAATCCCGCCAAAAACTCCAACAGAGGGAGTTGAAGATAGCACCAGTAACAAAGAAGTTGAGGAGTTATAAGTTAGCTTACTACGGATATATTAGGAGAAGAAATGAAAATCACGTAACAAGAAAATTTTGGAGCATAAAAGTAGACGGATATAGGAGTAGCAGAGGACCAAAAAAGTTGTGAATGGATTGTGTAAAATGATATGTGTGTGGAAGGTGTGAATACTGAGATCACATCTGATAGACGAGAGTGGAAAACTTGTTGAGCCGACCCTACTGAGGTAGGGTAAGAGTGAGAAGATGAATAATATATTGTTAGATTTTAGGTTCTGAGTTCGTACTCCGTTTTCGAAGTATCTTTATACTAGCTTATGCCCGCGTGAAATAGTTACTTTGGACTAATGCAGTAACTAACTAGCGACTTCGTTTACGTAGATGAAAATATTTTTAAATAATACGTACGTTAACCCCGATTTTGAAACATTATTCAGCGGTGCTCCGCTCCTATTGGCCTGATGATATACAACCTATAGTCTTCCACAATAAATGAGATAACAATGAAAAAAATTACTTTCTGTACTTTACTACCTGTACTTCCTGAGACTAGCGCGTTGAACAAAAAAACGAGCAACTTTGTAATATTAGTTTAGAAGTATAGACTAGACTTATATAAGACCCTATTTCTTTTATTGTAGCCTTAAAAACGTATATGCAAAATTTCATGACAACCAGAATTTAGAATGTTTGAATTTGAGCTTGTGATTTTTTTTTTCTCGAACTGACTACACTATTGACCTTACAAGGTCTTAACAGCTTCATAGGACTACTTTTCGTTATCTACTTATGTATAGTTTATGTATGAGATTATAGTTTGATTATTATTAAATCTATAATGTATTTAACACGTGTTCACTGATAAACTTTCCGCTTGCAAATATCTATCCCTAATAGTTTCTCATTTCCCCTCGCCGAGCCATTGATACCCTGCTATACGTACCATTGGCCGTTCACCCTTGTTTAACTCCTGTTTATGACGATTTGCGTAAGAAAGTATAGTGACTCACGGAAAAATAAACCTTATCTCAACTATTATAAAACTTTTTCGGTATAACATTGAAATCTTTTACGAAATTGATCTCATATTTGCCGCGTTTACAAATGACATTTTGAGTTGAGCAAATAATTCAGTATACACTATAACGTGTAAATATGTATTAGATTTTTCTAAGTTGTAATTAAATCAAGTTGTAAAAATTATAATATTGGAAATGTGTAAAATATCTTTTAAAAACTCAATTACCATTTCGTTATAAAGCGTTAATGCTATTGAGAGATATCTGAATGTCTAGTAATGTGTCCTTACATACTTAAAATATACTTTATTCAATTCAAGTAATAATTCAAGAGTATTACAATATAAAATCAGTAAAGATGACGATTAATTAGAATAAAAAAAAAACAATATAAGAATTATAAATAAAAACTAATAATAATCAATTCACACAAAACAAATCCAGGTAAACGAGAATAAGTTTTAAAACTCAAGAAAGAGATAGTTATAAAACTGTACTATATTCGTATAAAAGATAGACTCTGTTTTTTTTTTCGAACTGGTTACACTATTGGCCTGACGGACCTTTACAGCTTCACCGGATAGACTATGTAATTGTCTAATTTATACATTGTATAGTTTACAGACGAATTAGCACGGGTCGTTGCCGTCAGTTCGCTAAGTTACTGGGCCCTAAATACGGACTACTTTGACCGCAAAAGCTTATTTCAGACTCCACCAATAATGTACATAGAAGTAGATGTATTAAAAACTATTTCGTTTGAAAATACTGTGTTTGATTTTGTATAAAATTTAAAAGAGTTAGAAAAAAATATACAGTTATTACTTTTTCATTTCTTTACCTATATTTTTATTAAGTTACTAGTTTGATAAAACGGGCTGAAAGTGATTCTGAAAATCAAATTACTGCCTTTTTATATCAATAACCTTTTGTGTTTTTTCCCTCAAAACTACGTTTTTTTTTTTGCAATTCTATCGAAATTCATAATGTTTAAATTACATGACTCCTCTCCTTTTTGGCCTCAACTTAACATTGAAGTTTTCAAATTTTCATAATAACCTTGTTATTGCTGTCATTAATATTATATTTAATTTTAAATATGTTATAGATATTCTATGTTTTAATGAAAAGAATCAAATTTGTAATCTAAATTCTTCTGTATTGTTGTTATTGTTAAATAGTTCTAACATTACAGTAAAAATAAATTTCGTTAAGTTGGCTTATGATGCCAAAATAATACGTTTTTTATTTATTATATGTATATCAAATTATGTATGGATATTAAATTTAAAAAAAAAAAAAAAAAAAAAAAACAATTTTTCGAATATTGGCTGTCTGTATAATCTGGATAATCTTTTAAATTATTGGACTGATTTTGAGAAGATTTTTACTGGCAAGTAGCTGATGATATAGAAATAATATAACATTTCGTGTAAATATAGTAAACTATTTAGAAGCATTGTCCAATAAAGCGTATGCCTCGCGCGCCTCTTTACACTAAACAACATGCTAAATATTATTATATTATATATTGCATATTTTAACTTTAATAATTCGTTCACATGCATTATCGTAAATAAACAAATAACTAACTTAATATGCATTTAATTGTATCAACTCTTATGCTCCAATGTAATCTTCATGTTGATATTAAATAAGAGTACCTTGTATAAGTGCCATAAAAAGTGCACTTTTTTAAATTACTAAGTGTACTAAATACCACGCGCATAATAAAGGATGACCCTGTGTAAATGTCCTGAAGTTATACCCCATTTTGCCCTTAGATATATACGAAGGTTCTTTGTTACTTTAAAAAAAAAAACGAAACAACGTCACCCTACGTTGCAGGACAGTGCTAATTCTTTGTGCAAAATCCACCGTAAATTCGCTCCGCGCTTGTGAGATGTGACGTCGGTCAGCCGCTATGATATCTCGTTCTGTTTGATCAAGGTTAATATTTTGTTTACTTACACGATACTGTGTTTATTATATACGTAGTAGTAATATTGTTATTACCCGTACACATTTTATTCAATCGCAATATCATATTTAGGGTTATCAGAACAAAAAATGTTCATTACTACAAGTGGCTATTATCTATTCTATTCTATACATAAGAATGTAAATCTAATACGTTTGTAATTCTTAGATTTTTGTGACTAAAATTGTTGCAGATGTCTAGAAATAAGTAATAAAAACATTTCAATCATTTTTGGAAACGTCTGTTTGTATGAACACACATCACTGTTAACGTGCTGCGTTCACGATAAATTTTACCTAGAAAATCATAAAGCATATCCTGGAGTAACATTTAATCTTTATTTCATTAAAATCGGTTTAGTCTATCAAAAGTTATTGTAATTTTAATAACTTAAGTACGAGAAAAAGTAAATAAGTAAATGGACTTAAAACATTGAGATGATTCTATTAGCCAGTTTTTTTTTATATCAGATTCAGACAGCTATACAACCAATAATGCAATACATTATTTCTACGCAATGGAAAACGGCATAAGATTTGTCGCACTACATAGCCCTATATATTGATAATTATTAAATAAATTGATAACGTATTAATAATTACATAAAAATGAAGTTAGAGCTCGAATAGCTTTTTAAACCAATAGAGATGACGAAAAACCATAAAACATTCCCCTCTCAGCAGCGGCTCAAACCAAGGTCCGTTCCCTCGGCGTGGAGCCGTTGAGTGCGCTGCTCACGCGATACAGTGACACAAAATCTTACATCACTGCGACAACATTACACATATCACCCCCACACCCGCGTACACGCTTACACATGAAAATGGAAGGGTTTTGTTTCTGTCTCCTATCGAACTGAAATAGTTTAGAAAATTATCCGATACGAAATATATATAAGATTCGCTGAAGTATGTATGCTTGGTACACATTATGTTCCAATAACTCATATATGTATAAATAGTTTGCTTGGGTTAGCTCAGATAGGTCGTGAATTGCACGTATCAGGCAACAGCCCAAGGCGAGGTGTGCCGTACACCCTTGAGTTACTTGTCAAATAAAATCGGCCGAGTGCCATAAGCGCTCGCCTTAGTAGTCCGGTGAAGCTGTTAAGACCTTACTAGGTCAATAGCTTAGTCAGTTCGAAAAAAAAAAACATAAAACATTATTATATAGCGTTACATTCTCTATAAAAACATGTATTACCTATTATTATAAATCAAAACGCTATTGTTATAAACTATCCATTTTTGAAGTTTTGAAGTTTAAGTCAATGAATAATAAACTCTGTTACTATAAAGTTCCATTTACATTCATGGCTAATATACATATATGTAAGAAATAGATTAGCCATTTCGTTATGTCAATTCTAGAGCAATACTATACGAAGTTATGACATCATCTCATAAGCGCTATAATGTCACAATATTGCTCATATTGTTCACAAGGTCGTGAATAGTCGCGAGTCAAGTAGTTATAGTTACCCCGTATTCCTGCAATTTGGCTATCATAAATATAGTATGTCTATACATAAATACTAGTAGTAATACCGCGGCTACGCACGTCTTCTTTACAGAGTAATTATTTACATATCTTTTTTTTTCTAAGCAGGTTTGATCGTCATTTCGTAATATTTGGGGAATTACATGTATTTCTCGTACGATAATAAAATCGGTCAAGATATTTTTGAGTTAAAGACAGCAAAAGATATTTCAGGCCGTAGACTTTTATCTAAAGCGATATGACAAAGAGAAATGATTTAATTTTTTGTTTTTAATAAATAAATTTAAAAATACTTAACTGATTTGAAGAAGATTCAATTCTATAACGTTATATCAGGATGTGAATAACTTTTTTTCAAAATCTACAAAGCTACATCATCACGACCGAGGCTGCGAGCAAAAAATAACAATGAATATTTACGTAAATATAAATATATTTAAAAAAGGAACGAAAATTGTAAATATATTTATTGTAACAAATCAAACACTGACTCATATAGTACAGAAAAGTTGCAGTTAAAGTTATAAAATATTTTATCTGAAATAGCTTAATGATCATTATTACAATAACACATATTAATACAAATTCCAACGTAATGAATAACAGATTATTTAAGACAAAATTATTCTGCTGTTCATTATCTGTTGACCGTTATTATTATTCAGAACCAGTACAGTTGACATCGCAATGTGAAAACAAGTAAGCGTTATGCGATAATCAATAAGTGTGAAAGAGAGAGCACTTCGCAATACCCACACCCGACAAGTCACGTCAAAAATATTTATTTCACTATATGATCAATGTTACATATAACACACATATAATAATATTAACTGATTCGTGCAAACTTCGTTGGGCGACAAACATTTAAAAAAAAAAAACTACTTTTTGTGACTTAAATGTACGAGTTAGATATATGCTGTCGCTGACTTTTTTGTAGGCATTATCAAGCTCTACCACTTTTCTCTAGAACTCAATCTTATATCTCTCATCGTTAATCGTTGGGGGTGTAATGGGTGTCGAGTAACATCTTAAGACTTGAGGCACCCAAGCCAACCTCACCTGCACGTGGTGCACCCTGCTGATCAACGAACGAGGCAATGGCGATAGCGGGGTGGTAGGGTTTTACAGCCCGACTGGGTCGCAACACCATGTATATGGCGAAAAAGCCCATCATAGTGACTCGCTTCTGCGTGTCGCGTTTCGGGATCAGCCTGTGCATATCCAGTACCGGGTGACTTTCGTCATTATGACCGGCATGACAGCGGCGACCGGTAATGGATAATCTGTCTATCGGTGGTTGCCGATGTTTATGGATTGTACTATGCTTAACATCAGGCATAGTGCAGTCACTTTGTCGTGCTTCAATAAAAAAAAAAGGTAGCACACGTAAGGAACGTTTTTGTTTGACCCTTGTTTTTTTTTCTCCGACTACCACAAAAAAGTTTTCTTACTTTTCGGGTTAATATATAGCCTATGACATTCACAAATAACGTGGCCTTCTATTGGTATTTTGAATTTTAAAAATTGATTTTTTTTTTTTTTTTTATTGTAGCACGGCAAAGTGACTGCACTATGCCTGATGGTAAGCATAGTACAATCCAAAAATAATAGCGACCACCGATTGACACACTGTCTATCGCCGGTCGCCACTATCATGCCGGCCTATAAAAAGCTGGATATGCACAGGCTGATCCCGAAACGCGACCCGTAGAAGCGAATCACTATTACGGGCTTTTTCGCCATATACATGGTGGTTGCGACCCAGTCGGGCTGTAAAACCCTACCACCCCGCTTGCGCCATTGCCTCGTTCGTTATTCAGCAGGATGCACCACGTGCAGGTGAGGTTGGCTTGGGTGTCTCAAGTCTTATGATGTTATTCGACACCCCTTACACCCTTAATAGTTCCTGAGATAATTTCCTATAAACTCACAAACTTTATTACCTCTTTATAATATTAGTATAGATAACATAATAACGTTTTAAATTAATTATATATAACTGTTACTCCTATTTATGACAATGATCTTATACGTTATACTAAACTTGATCTTCTAGGGCTTTTGTTGGTTTGTTTGAGTAAAGTTAAACATTGAAGGTAATCTTCTGAGTCTTGGCATATATCAACCTTTTTTACTGTATTTTCATCCGATCCAGACAATAGATTGTTCATCGTATTACATTACATAATAAGCATACAAATATATAAATTTGAAACGGTATACAGTTTTTATCAATAAATTTTATTATACAAACACGAAAATCCAAGAGAACCGGTATCTTATTCAATTTTTACAATTATATTGATCACGTTCGATCATAGTTTGTCCAAGTTTTTTCATCTGTTGCATATCCCGTCGCGATAGACAATGCAAAGAAATCGATACATAAATGCTAAGTTTTATGTCTATACCTAATATCTATACTAATATTATAGAGAGGTAAAGTCTGAAGTTTGTGACGTTGTAGGGTACCCCCTACTCAAAAACTACTGGTGCTATTTGAAAAATTCTTTCAATGTTATAAAGCTTATTTACCGAGAATGATTATGGGCTATATATCATCACGCTAAGACCAATAGGAGCGGAGCACCAATGAAGAATGTTTAAAATCGGGGAGGTTTTTCCTCTGTGCTGCGTGTTACCGTTAGCCCAAAGTAACTATTCCGCGCAAACGAAGTCGCGGGCTGAGCTAAATCGATTTTCATGAAACTTTTATTGGAAAATAGAGGACTTTTCAGACTATTGTACAGGCTGTATATCATAATGGGTTTCTATAGAAGGTAGGCAGGGATGGTAAAATGAATAGAGTATATAATGCTTTTAGTAGGTGATAGAGTCACGATAAAGCTATTACTGGTTTCAGTATGAATGGGTCGGCTCGTCCGGGGTAGTACTCCCGTCTCACATAAAACCGACGTGAAGTAACAGTGCTTGCATTATTGCGTTTCTTTCGGTCAATGAGAGCGCCGGATGCCCACCTTCCCTCTCTACTCTCTTTCCCCCCATTCCATCAAAGCACGGGCTAGCAACGCGCTTGCGACACCCCCGGTGTTGCTAGTGTCTATGGAAGACGGTGATCACTTAACTTCAAGTGACCTACCTGTTCGTTTGCCTCCTATGACATAAAGTAAGAACATCCCTCATCAAGCATCTAAAGTTGTATTCTAGCATTTGTACTTGAGAGCCAGATCCTCTAGGTTTAATTCTTCATCTTAGACTACGACGTCATTTCACATCAGGTAAGAATGTACTCAGACGCCAAAATCCTAAACGGTGTTATTACAAGAAACTTAAATACGTATTAAATACTTGCTTTAAAAGAGTTTCGTACTAAATGCACTGCACTCGCCCGAGGCAAGTTCGCGTTATCCTTTTTTCGCAAGTCTAACCTAACCTAACCAAAGCGAGATAAAAGAGCAAGATGGCGAACATTCAGCGTGCGCGTTGCATTTAAAACGTAACCTTTTTAAAGCAAGTATTCAATACGTATTTCATTTTTTGTAATAACACCGATAAAGTATTGAAAAAAGCATATATTTTATGTTACATTGTGTTTATTTTATCACATTATTTACTGTCATATACTCTTATATGGTTTAAAATTAAGTACTTTTAACTTTATCATATTGTAATTTTATAATTATTGCTTGGTTTCTAAGAAGAAGCCTAATTATGTCTAGGCTACTGTTATGAGAGAATTGGCAAACATGAAAATAATTTAAACAAAGTAAATCCGAGTGAAATCAATTATTCCATCACAAACATAATTTTCTTAAGTGGGATTCGAGTTCACAACATTATATGCAGTAAAAACAGATTGCGAGAAAAATCTTTTATCTTTCAATAAAAATCGTGTTTAAATCGATTTAGGCATTTCAAAGAATAGACGATATTAAAAAAAAACGGTTTGTTTTAATACGTAATCGTTCGAAAGACGATATAAGCTTTGATCAAAAACTACAGACAGACGTATCAACTTTACTTATTCATATAACTAGATTCCTTTCCGTAACTCCTTCATCCTTTTTGTAGACGTTGTAACAAATTTAATCCTATCGATATCCAAACTAAATCATTTATGATCAAAGTTAAACACATATAACTTCAATACAGCAACAATTCTTATACAGCTACTATATTATTATATGGGAATTTATCAAACAAGTGATCAGGACCACTAGTGTTTCCTCCGTACGGTCTCAGGACTAACATAAGGGTGGCAGCCCCTTGCACCGTGCATTGTATTTAACATGGGGTTACTTTTATTACCGACTTTTATAACCTGGCATCCGTAACGCTTTTGATGTACCCCCCGACGTGCGAAAACTATAATTGAGTGCGAGGCGGGAAAGGTCTTGTTAAATGGACATCCGAATATCGAAGTTAGTGATTTAATGAATTGAGAAATAAATTGATTTTGCAAATGGTACGCCATATTTTTATTTCCGGCAAATTAAAGCGAATTGTTTCGATCGGAATGTGGTATTTACAATTCGAAAGTATCTTGATATGCTGACCTACTCATAATTCATAAGTGGGTCGGTAAATTATGTATAGTATATCGACTGGTTTTTTGATCAATTTCGAGTGAAGTAATTCCGAATGAATCCATATAGATAAAATGATTGAAGTCTGCTATTCTACACACATTAATAAAAAAAATAATGAATAGATTGCAATTATTGAAGTTATAACTCTTTTGGCGCGTTAAGGAAAAATGATGAGAGTAAATTTTTACGATGCGCGCGCACACCGTCACGAAAAACCAACACCCTGAAGTTAGCTATAGTTAACATTTTGTTTCTTTGTATTTCTTTGTATTGAAACTTTCAATCACTTGATTTTTATCATAAAAACTTGACACGTGTTCAATTCATACAAAGTTATCAGAATTTAAGAAACTACGTATTTACAAGCATTAAACGTTCGGTGATGGGTTTTCTTGCCACATAGAACTAGAGCAAGCGGTCTGGTGCGCGTACGTAGCAGAGGGAAACTAAAGGGTAGTATTATTTACAAAGAAATTTTGTAAATATATTACTGCTATCATTTTTGAAGCATAAACTCCTTTAGGCACGTTGAGCTGTATTTTTAACAGGCGATACATTTATAGTTTCGCGTCATGACATGCTACGCAAGCATGACCGGCCGTATTGCACTTGCGCGGCCTGCGTCATACTAGCGACGCGAAGTATAGGGTTCCGTGTGTATATTAATATTTCGCAGCTCATACGTTTGCTAGATTAATAAACTTCATAAAAATGTATATAATTATTGCTCTGAGTGCCAATAAATGTAAAAATCACACTGTTTTTTTTTTTACTTTATTTTTGGCAATCAATCTTTCAGATTATTACTGCTATTGTCACGTAGTCAATAATATTACAAGCGTCGTACGACCATTTCATTATTAAGCGTCGTGTGAATCAAGATTCTAACAAGATGGTGGATCCCTTCTTAGAACCTTCCAGGGAGTTTTTGTGGCATCTCAGAATTTCATGCTCCGTGGTATTATTTTCCATTCATTTCACTTATGCACAATACACTAACTATATTACGTAAAATACCACCAAATTTACAAACTATAGAGTCAAATAACACAAGACTATGAATAAAATACTAAATCGACTATATGACATACTAAAATCCCGCCAAAAACTCTCCACACTAATGTTAATAATTTTAATAAACAGATTCTGAATTCGAAATATTGTCATTCAAAATTTAATAAAGAACACATTTATTATATTCTTTTCAGTTTTAACTTCTTAAGTCCTTATGCCTGCTCGACTTTTTTTAAGGTTTTTCGTCTGTACATACAATATATTAATAGGATAACAAGCAACGCAGACGAGATCGCTGGTATCATCTAGTTATATAAATAAAAATGCAGTATTTCTTATTACAGTTCAACAGATTGAAAAGCGAAGTATCTTGAAAATGAGTATCAATATTGGTTCCGTAATTAAAAGTCAATAGACCTCTTTGTTCTCGTTTTCAACTATATAGTTGTTCATCAAGTTCTTTTTTAAAATATCGCAATATCTTGTTTCTTCGAGTTGTTTTCGATAGTCTTACTTGCCATAGTTTACAAACGTGGTGAAAGTTAAAGAGGATTTTCTAATGTTGCTTGTCAAGTTGATTCGTTAACGCCAGTAAGATTGCCACAGTTTTATTAGAAAATGATTGGAGTTCACGATTATGCAGTTTAGCAATACGAGTAGGAAGAACGAAATAACAGCAAAATCTATTCTAAAAGATTTTTGCCTCAAGAATAACGGTAGATTTCTTATTGAAGAGATTACTCGAAGTGACCTCAGTAGGAGTAGTCCGGTGAAACTGTTAAGACCTTGCTAGGTCAACAGCGTAGTCAGTTCGAGAACACCTTAGTAGGATCTTACCAGATTTGACCAAGCAGAAGAAAACGGGCAATGGGTAGTTTTTTAGGTAATACTGTTAGGTTTTACAACATTACTGATTTGCTGTACTGTAAGCTTAAATGCCACATCAAGGGGGTTTTGATGTCATAAAGCTACTATAGAGTGGATCAATATGTGAACTATGGTAACATCTGGGATTCACTCCTCTCTCTCTGTGCAACTCTCTGTAATGGTGGTTCTTCTTGGTTCTTCTCGATGACTGGGTTATTTTCCGAACTGGTGACAGGGTTGATGTTTTTAAGCGCCGTTTTAAGCCTTATCTTTACTAATATTATAAAGAGATAAAGTTTGTGAGTTTGTGACGTTGTGATGTTGTAGGGGGTAATCTCAGGAGCTACTGGTTCGATTAAAAAAAATGTTTTAATGTTATATAGCTCATTTATCGAGGATAGTTATAGGCTATATATCATCACGCTAAGACCAATAGGAGCGGAGCGCCAATGAAAAGTGTTTAAAAATCGGATTTTTTTACTTCCTGAGAGCTCCCGTATTAGTGATAACCCAAAGTAACTATTCCATATGAACGAAGTTGCGGGCAGAGGCTAGTACTGGATAAAATTATTTTTGATTTGATTTGGAGGATGGATATAAAACTACGCTTGGCATGTGAGTACAAAGCATTACTTACATCTCCATAGAATTTCGATAAAACCATGAATTTTAAAGCAGTTCTCTGTTTATAGATTTTATTATATGTAGAGTTTTTTGTTCCTGCGTTGCTAGATAATTTCTTTACTTGATTCCAGACACTATATAAAACACTTGCATTTTTTCTCATTTTAAGTGAGGAAGTCTGCTTAATCATATAAAAATAATGTAACTTTTTTTTCTTATAATTTCAAGTTTTTTGTAATAACATAATTAAATACCGATGCTTAATGATTCGATAACTACTTTTTATTGATATTCAAGGCTGTTCACTTTGAATAAGGACTCGGAATATATTGTGATGTCATATTCTTGATTATGTTTAACTGTAGCTTTTTGTTAACCAGACTTTTATGTATTATTTCTATTTATTTTTTGTTATAAACAATATTACATAATGATGCATGCTTGATTGGTTAAATACAAATATATAACGTGAGATCCGGATCTATTAACAATTAGTACTAACTAGTTTCAAATAATAGATATCTTTATTGTATTTTTGTTGTTTTAATTTTCCTAAGAACTGAATCTGAATATTCTATTTCCACCTATAAATGCCTTAATAGATCTGGGGTTAATGTCTTTTTATTTTCTTTCTCCTTCTATTGCTGTAATCTCATCATCCACACTTTTTTATAAATATACAATAACTGAAACAATCCATTTATACCTTCTACATGTTTTTTTTTTTTATCGAAGCACGTCATTGTGACTGCACTATGCCTGATGTTAAGCATAGTACAATCCAAAGACATCGGCAACCACCGAGAGACAGATTATCCATCGCCGGTCGCCGCTGTCATGTCGGCCATAATGACGAAAGTCACCCGGTACTGGATATGCACAGGCTGATTCCGAAACGCGACGCGCAGAAGCGAGTCACTATGACGAGCTTTTTCGCCATATGCATGGTGGTTGCGACCCAGTCGGGCTGTAAAACCCTACCACCCCGCTTTCGCCATTGCCTCGTTCGTTATTCAGCAGGGTGCACCACGTGCAGGTGAGGTTGGCTTGGGTGTCTCAAGTCTTAAGATGTTACTCGACAACCCTTACACCCCGAGATCTTTTCATCTCTTCTCATGACCTGTATATTTCTTGCTAATATTTAATTTCCCATTTCAGTCACTAATGCTACCTTCAATGTTCTATAATAATTTCTAATCGCATTCAGTTTATTGATAATATTAATCTATATTAACACTTGCATCTGTCACATACATCGTATTTTTATATATCACTACATGACACTCGCAACTTCGCAAATAGGCAATGGGAAAACGCTTAAGAACATCTCTCTCTCTTTTGTTTTTCTGACGATGTTCTTCATTCTTTTTTATTTTATAGCTATTGAAGAGCCAAAGCTCGATAACATAACGAGATACCAGTAAACTATCAGCAACAAAAAACGGGAAAAGTTTTTTTCTATGTGGTCAAAGTTCGACCACTGGACGAGCATAACATAAAAAATTATCGTCTGTTATCATAAAAATGAATCGAGTATCTATGTATTCAAACAAAAAAAAAACATAGTCGAAATTTATATCGTAGTTTTTGAGTGATACGCGCACAGCTGCACACTTCTATCATGTATTTTTATAGAATACTAGTCGCAGCCCGCTACTTCGTCTGCGTAATAATAGTTACTTTGGGCTAAGGCTAACACGCAGTGGAAGCTGTCAAGAGAAAAAAATCTTGATTTTGAAATATTTTTCGTCGGTGCTCCGCTCCTATTAGGCTTAGCGCATATAGTTATAACCTTTCTCGATAAATGAACTAGTTTTTTCTGAGATTACCCCTACAACATCACAAACAAACTTTACCTCTTTATAATATTAGTATAGTATAGATTAGAAAATATTATTTGTTTCAGTGATGCTATTTTAATCATTAAAGTGTCCTTATCCAATTAATATCGATAAGAAATCGCAGATTTAAAACTATATCCAAAAAAAGTTGTTTGTATGAAGATTCTTATTTAGTTTTTATGTATTTGATGAACTGTGAAATTACTAAAAATGAATTTGAATTATTTAGACTCTTGTGACATCTAAAGTTCACGCCAAACCTTTGATACCGCATTGAATATTATACTATCTACCACGTCACTAACAACTACTGGATAGATTTTGATAAAAAAAGAAAATTTCTTCCGTCGTAGACAACTTTGTTCTATATCTAGAAAAAAAAATCACGATAGCTTCACTTTTTTTTTTCGAAATGGCTACGCTATTGACCCCGCAAGGTCTTAACTGTTATAAGTACTTAAAGATACTACAAGTATTACGCACATTCAACCACGTCTGTATTTTTTCGCGAAAAAGTGGCTCAATCGATGTTATACTTATGTTTTATTTCCTTCTACATAAGATATATTATTAAAATAATCAAAACGCAGACAAATACACCGGTTACCAGTTAGTACTATGTAAATTCATTCAAAAAGATGCACTTTGGAGACTTGCACTGCTTGATGACTGAAACCGAAATGAGCAGTTAAAAATTCCTCGCAAACTAGATGACAGAACGCAGCGGTTACGGTAACTATACTTTTAACCGCAAGGTCACAGGTTCGATTACCTCGCACAGGGCGGACTTTTGGGCGATGAACTTGATTGAAGCGTAGTTTGTAAATATTAGAAGAGTATTATCATTGTTATTGCTTATTATAATCAGTGAAGTAGCAGCCACGTCGATGGTGTTGTAAATTCAACGAATTCTCAATTTTACGCCGGCAATAAAAAAAAGTGACAATGAACGAAACTTCCGTCCGTCCGTTCCGGTCGCGATATTGTTTTTTCGTAAGTTCGTTCTGTCACATTTTATGTTAGAAACGTTTGAATTGAAGAACCATTGGTTTCAAATGTATCAATAGACTGAAGCTCTGAATGTCCATAGTTTTTTGTGTGATAAATTTGATTCTTACTTAACGTTTGTTAATAATATGATTTGTTTTCTTAATTGAATTTTTACGACTTTAAACGCTGTAAAAAATGCTGTTACAGCCATTACAAAGTATTGAACTAGTAATTAAACGAGTAATCTCAGTACCTAAGTACTAAAATCAATGTCATTTACTTAACTTGTAATGCTATGTGACATGTTGTGATTTTTAACACGTTTATATATATTTAATGATTGAAAAAAAAAAACGAATACTAATAGTAAGTTTAAGTGCCACACATTGGCAGTTTGCTTATTACGTTTTCACTCTTTAACTATTTAACCAATCATTACGAAAGTTTACAAAAATATTTTCAGTGGTACATAAAAATACGTAAGGTACTTTTTATATAGAAAATGTATTATTGTAGGTTAAATGTATTTTAACTCGAACGATATCGCGTGCAAAAGTTAGTAGTAAATATAAATGGGGAATATTTTTGGATTGAAATCTCTCTTAGACACGTTGAGCACTTTTTGAATGAACAAAAATCATGGAACTCGCGTCATCGTCACCGAACGCTTTCCGTGAGTTATATGTATTTGTATACTGTGTGTATGTGTGTACTTTTTGGGTGAACAAAAAAAGTGAACCTCGCATCATCGTCACTGAACGCTTTCCATGACTTATATGGATACTGTGTGTATGTGTGTACTTTTTGGGTGGACAAAAAAATGTGAAACTCGCATTATCGTCACTGAACGCTTTACATGAGCTATATGTATACTATTTTATTATCAGGGCGAAACAACGTCCGCCGAACCCACTAGTTTTAAATAATCCAGATTATAATTAATTTTAAAATTTAAAAGAGAATACAATTATTCAATTGTTGTGAGTTTTCACTTAAATTCATATAAACAAGTTGCTCTGCGAGAATTGTATGATTTTTTTAAAATAAACATCTCGTATCTATTGTGAATAAATCATGAAAATGGCCAACAATTCAATATTTACCTTGAAAAACTTTCAAACTAGTCGATTTACCAAATAATCATAATAAATATTTTTTGTAGGTTATTCAATTCTCAACAAAAATGTTTAACAGTCATTCCAATACGATGTTCCGTTAACGAATTATAAAACTCTATATTTTAACAACAAAAAATGTCATACAATTTGTGTAAGCGATGGAAAATGAGGATAGCATAAATATTATATGATTTTATATTATAGGAGGCAAACGAACAAGTGGGTCACCTGATGTTAAGTGATCACTACCGTCCATAGACATTAGCAACACCAGGGGAGTCGCAAGTGCTTTGCCAGCCTGTTTGAGGGAGGAGGGATTAGGGAATTTGGGAGTCGGGGAGGCGGACTGGAGAGGGAGGTGGTTTTTCGGCGCTCTCACTGACCGAACTAAACGCAACAATGCAAGCACTGTTACTTCACGTCAAAATTAATTCTATAAATAATAATTCTAAACTACAGTGGTCACTCACTATACGTAAGTACATGACGATTGTACGTTATATATTTTTCACTTGAATATTATTAGTAAATTGAGTAAACTCGTTTGTAAGCTTAGAGGACTATTCAAGGTTTAAATACATTGCACCCACTTCTATGTTTGCCGCTATTGTATTTGTACCTGAGATGTGTGATTGAAGACGCTGAAACACGTGACGATGGAAACAACCATTAGGATTGTAAGTGGCCTCACGTTTACTGTCATATCGAGGTAGGTTATATATAGGTGTAGGGTGTGTTTGTCAACATAACATCAAGTGAACTGCGTGCTTATTTCCCGTGAAAAAAAGCTATTGACCCGATTTACGTGATTAGTTTTTGTCCTAAGGTATGTTCTGGTGAGATTTAAGTATATATATGTTACATAAGTTAACATAACGAAGACATGGCGATTTTGGCAAATGGTAACATATTTGCACAAGCGCATTGTTTTTCATGAGACTAAATATATCGTTGAAAGGAATAAATATGATATTCACTAGCCACTTCGTCCGTATGGAACAGTTATTTTGGGCTAACGTTAACACGAAGCGGAAGCTTTCAAGAGGAAGAAGAAACGACTTTGAAACCTTCTTCATTTATGCTCCATTTCTGTTGGTCTTAGCGTGATGATATATAGCCTATAACCTTCCTCGATAAATGAGCTATATAACACAGAAAGTATTTTTCAAATCAGACCAATAGTTCCTGAATTTATCCCTTACAACGTCACAAACTTACAAACTTTACCTCTTTGTAACATCACTAGCCTCTGCCCGCGACTTCGTTCGCGTGGAATAGATACTTTGGGCTAACACTAACACGTGAAAAAACATCCCGATTTTGAAATATTTTTCATCTGTGCTCCACTCCTATTGGTCTTACCGTGATGATATATAGCCTATAACCATTCTCGATGAGCTATATAACACTGAAAGAATTATTCAAATCGGACCAGTAGTTCCCGAGATTACCCTCTACAACGTTACAACATCACAAACTCACAAACTTTACCTCTTTATAATATTAATTAATAATATAGATTATTATTATGTTATATATTATATTACATTACATTACATATAAGTATAGATTATACAATATAATAATATAGTATAGAATAAAAGGCGCGCTAGTCTAACTCACTTGTTTAAATTTAAAATAGTAAAATATAAACTCATATAACAGTAAATAATTTCATATCCATAAGTACTTAATGTTGTAAATTTTAACCTTTAACAGTACCCAAGTGATCTTATAATTTGAAATAACTTGTAATATGTAACAAGCAATATTCAGTTTTGTTGTCGTCGGCTTTGAGACACGCGACTCCGCGCCGCTTACCCTCCCGTCGTACGGGATCAATATAGGTAGAAATAACAAAATAGATATCATTACTTGAAGGATTAACAGATGTAGGATTAAGGCATTCAAATAGACAGAAAATAGTAAATGACATATACCAATACATGAGAATGAGATAATATAACTCTGTATAAGTAAAATAGTAGAGATATCTCGCAAAAACTACTGGAAAGATTTCGCTCAATTTTCTACTTCTTAGACACTTACCGTCCTATCACAAAAAAGTTATAAACGCATTGAACACTTGCTTAAAAAAGTCTCATCACAAGAACGTGTTGTTTAGAGACAAACTCTTGTTTAGAAACAGATACTTTTTTTTTCGTACTGACTACCCTATTGAACTAGCAAGGTCTTAACAGCTTCACCGAACTACTAAGGCGAGCGCTTAAGGCATGAGCCGATTTTGTTTGGGCAACTATCTCAAGCTCAAGGGTGCACGGCACACCTCGGCTTGGCTGTTGCCTGTTACATGCAAACTCGCGACCTATCTTAGCTAACTATTCATATATGTTTGAATTATTGAGACGCATATGAGTACCAAGCATACACGCCTCAACAACCCCTCCATATATTTTTTATCGGAAAATTAGAGTTTTTCAGTTCGATAAGGGAAAAAAAATAAAACCCTTCCACTTCCATATGTAAGCGTGTAGGCGTGCACGTGTGTGGGGGTGATCGTGTAGTGTTGTAGCAGTGATGTAAATTTTTGTGTCACTGTATCGCGCAAGTAACGCACTCAAGGGCTCCCTGCCGAGGGATCGAACTTAGACTTGAGCCGCAACCCAGGGAGGCCTAATCTGGTGTGCGGGAGCGAAATCCACTCCCAGACCACGGCGGCGTGATCTGTGATTACGCGGGCATGGGCGTGAGCACGTTGTGTTTGGAGAGACAGGCTACTGATCGTTCACTGCCGTTATTTCATCAGGAGGGTCGATAAAAATATGTCGCAGCCGTCTTCTATGACGCGCAGCGTTTGGTACGGATTTGTATTGTGCGGCGGATACCACTAACGGACTGGGATGATCCGCGGCTTTTTCAAAATCACTAATCGTAAGTGATTTTACGTACGCCCAGATAACAGGGATCTCTGGGTTTCTATGGAGATCGACTCTCCGGATGTACCACGGGGCACCGGTCACTTTACGTAAAACACGATCTTGGAGAACCTGCAGCTTATGAAAGTTATCTTTGGGCATATGCGCAAAAACGGGGCAGCTATATGTCATCACGGGACGGATACACGTCTTATACAAAGTGAGCTTGTGTCTGAGGAACATCTTACTCTTATGACAAAGCAAAGGATGGAGGCGACCCAAGACCATAGCGGCTTTGTTTCGCACTCTGTCTATATGTGAGTTGAACTTTAAATGTCTATCTATTGTAACACCGAGATATTTGACTTCTTCGACCCAAGAGATATCGATTCCGTATAGCCTGATGGGCTCAAATTTATTAATGCGTTTTGTGGGATCGAAGAGTATTGCGGCACTCTTATCGGGATTAACTTCTATGCGCCATTGATGAAACCATTCACCAAGAGTATAAACGGCTTTTTCGATGCGCTTCCTAAGAAAGTCCGACCGCCAGCCGGAAGTGTAAATAACGGTATCGTCAGCGTAACAACCTACCTCGACACCCCGAGTCCGCGGTAGGTCACTGATGAACAGATTGAAGAGCGTGGGGGCAAGTATGGAGCCCTGTGGCACACCTGAGCGTATCGGGTGAAAGAAACAGATACTATTTATATTTAAACATTACCTAACACTTGCCTAAGTTCAGTTTTTATTTTATTCTTGTGATTTATTATATTTCTATTTGCCGGCAAAAGATGTTTTGTAGTCAATGATGGATTTCATGGGCATGAATAATTTAGAAGATATGGATAAACAATTTTAGAAATTCACAAATAAATCATAACTACTATGTGACATTTAACTGACATTTGACAGTGTATTTTAATTGTGTTTATACTGTTGTTCCAATTTACGCATTTTGACGTAAGATATTCAACTCATTGCTTATATTAACTATTACATCACTTTCTGGTATCCGAAATGTCACAATAATAATTACTGATTTTACTCAATATTATGATATATTCCTAAGACAAGAAATAACAGTTCTTAAGTGTAACAGAAAACCTTACGCTAGCCGCTAAGTTTACACCACGTTGTATATACAAACTTATAGAAATTGAATCCAAATATCTATGCGTATAATTTGAGGTCCTTACAACTGATCCATTATTATAACAAATGATTACCATTCTGTATCTTTAAACTTCTAAAAATAGAGATACCTTTTAACGCATATTTGCTTCCGAGTCTTTAAATTTACGCATTACACATACGGTTATTTCTAGCCGTGCGTTGCAAGATATGTTTCTCTCTCTCTCTCTCTCTCTCTCTCTCTGTTTAATATTAAGAAATCACAATATACTAACACAATCTCAAAGCTAGGTTATACGAACACACAAAATAATCGCGTTTACCGCAATATCATCTAATCTATATAAGTAGAAATCAGTTGCCAAATTAATGTAATGTCTGATAGAGTCAATCCTATTTAGATTTATCTAATACTAGCTGTCCTGCCCCGGTTTTAAGCGGGCATACTAATGAAAAAAATGAGGCCAAATATTCCATTTACAACAGGACCATACATATATATACTTATATGGTATATAAAATACGTTTCAGTCATTCTTTAGAATGACTGTCTGTCTATGTGTTTGGTTTTGATTCTTATTATATGTATAGATTTAAAATTGCATGAATAGATGTAAAGATCTTTAGCATTTATATTTCGAAATGTAATGTAATAATATCCTAAATGTAGTAATATCCTCAAAAACGCCTCACATAATTAATGGACGACCACCAAGATTTGTATAGAAAATAAAATAATTTACTTGGTAATAAAAACAATTACAAATCGATTGTACCATTGTCGCAACTATTTCTGGTGAAAAACACTAAAGTTCGTGTCACTATGCCCCGTCTGATGGGTGCGGTTAGCAACATGTTTCAATAGTAAGAAGAACAAACACAAATATATAATATATACATATACATCCATAGATTAATAGATAGCGATTAATGTCTACGAATTGCAGTGAACGTTACCGTCCGATAGACTGCAAATTTGTTTCCAACTTTAACACTATGCTGACGAATGTGTATAAACGTTATTTTCCAATACGTTACATAAATATAATTAGATACAATATAAGAAAAGGATTACAAAATTGTAATATTTGTAAAAACACACTAGAACATGGCTTGTGCGGCGCGAAATTGGAATAATTTAGCTTCACGTGCACGCGGTCGATGACGCGTCATTGCCCGTAGGGTTGTTATCTACGATTTATTCATATATCCCTATATTGATTAACTCTCAAGCATTTTTATTATGAACTATACTTTGAAAATTAGGGTATTCTTTTCGTACTTCATCGTGAGAAATCCATTTTTAATTCTAAAATTTAAATACATAGATATGAAAACAAAAATTTATGCACGACTATTTAATTCCGAATGGACATATCTAAAATTATGCCCAACACACAGAAGCCAGTCGTCATGTGTGATGATCGAACACGCAAATACTTGACTCAATAGTAGGGCTTAGAAAAATGGATAATTCTGTACTTACAAATTAAATTATAGTAGTATAAGTACATTTCTCATATTTAGTTCCTGATAATATTTTCTTAAATTCCTAATGATGAAATTCAAATTATTAAAAAAGTTGATGTGTGCTTAGAAGAAGATAGAAGAACGATAGAAGTGAAAATTTATATGCACATTAAATTTTATAGAGGTATATGTAAATAATAGGTATATTATTTATTGTATTACAAATTGTAGGTGGTAGAGCTACGCTGATGCTATAACTAGTTTCAGAATGAATGGGTCGGCTCATCCAGGGTAGTACCACCCTCTCACAGAAAACCGACGTGAAGTAACAGTGTTTTGCATTGTTGTGTTTCGAGCGGTCAGTGAGAGCGCTAGAGGCCCACCTCCCTCCCTCTCTCTACCCTCTCTTACCCTTCCCCCCTTCCACACCAACACAGGCTAGCAACGCACTTGCGACTCGTCTGGTGTTGCAAGTGTCTATGGACGGTGGTGATCACTTATCATCAAGTGACCCACCTGTTAATTTGCCTCCTATGACATAAAAAAATGTAGTAATATATAAATACACAAAACATATATATTTTAAATACTACACTGATGATATACAATATATTATTTTATAATTATAATACGTATTAATAAATAAATAATTGGATCGATCCATCCATTAGACAGTAAACGTGATTGATGACGATTGGAGCCGAGTATACACGAATCCGTGCATAACCGACCGAGCGATTATTAATATCAAATTGTGCCGAGCTAACCCGATCTATTGTCACGCAGGATTCCTGCATGACAGTTCACTTTCGCTCACTGTTCAATACGACGAAAGAGGTTATCATTTACAAAATGGCCGAATTCTGACAGATTCCTCAGTCCATTCGATCAATAGTACTTCCATAAAGATTATTGATACTTCTTTAAATAAATGGTCATTTATCGGTGGTTAGGTAATGAAACTGACACTTATTCACTTCTGCTTGCGACGTCGGGTTAACGCTAACACATAGCGGAAACAATAAAAGAAAAAAAAAACTTTGAAAAATTCGTCATTGATGCTCCACTCCTATTGGTTTAGGCGTGATGATAGCCTATAATAGCCTTCCTCGATAAACGAGCTATCAAACACTGAAAGACTTTATCAATTGGACCGAAAGCAACTAAACTCTTCCGTTATTAATATGAAAAAGTTAAATACGTATTGAATACTTGCTTTAAAAAGGTTACCTTTTAAATGCAACGCGCTCGCTGAATGTCCGCCATCTTGCTCTGGTTAGGTTAGTTTACACTTGCGAAAAAAGGATAACGCGAACTAGTCTCGGGCGAGCGCGGTGCTTTTTTTTGATCCGACTACGCTATTGACCTAGTAAGGTCTTAACAGCTTCACCGGACCACTAAAAGCGCGGTGCATTTAGTACGAAACCTTTTTAAAGCAAGTATTTAATACGTATTTAACTCTTTTGAAATATCACCATTCAGCATTATAATTGTGACTATAGCATTAGTATATTTATATTTCTTTACAAGGATTTAAAACTTGTGCGTAAGAAATGATCGTTTACGATACGTACAGTTAGAATATCATAGTCCACTAAAAATAATATACAAAATAACTAGCTTTATATACAGCGTGGTAGCCCTATGACTCGTCAGTAAACTAGCGTATAATGTAATTTGAACCCTGAATGGGAAAAGGCTGCAATACTGCAATCTATAATTAATACTGAAGTAGATTGTAATAATAATTATACTACATGATTTATTACATAATACTCAGTGAGATAAGTAGGGCTTAATAAAAATGGTGTAAGTTAAATTCCACGCCTGGATTCTAGGTTGAGCGGATCTATGACTTATTCGATCGTGTGAGCCACGCTGAAGCTATTACTGGTTTCAGCATGAATGGGTCGGCTTCTCCGGGGTAGTACCGCCCGACACACAGAAAACCGACATAACAGTAATTGCATTGTTGCGTTTCGTTTGGTCAGTGAGAGCGCTGGAAGTACCGTCTCCCCCTTCCGCCCTCTAGTCTCCCATACTCCTCCTTCCCTATCCCCCTCCCCCCAACACAAGCTGGCAACGCACTTGCGACTCTCCTGGTGTTGCCAGTGTCTATGGACGTTTGTGATCACTTAACATCAGGCGACTCACCTGTTCGTTTGCCTGCTATCATATAAAAAAAATGATATCACCTCAAGTGTTATGAAAAAATAAACGCAACCATATCAAAAATATATTATATAAATGTTTAATCAGGAAGGAAAATGTATTATTCTGGGATTTATTTCTAAACATATACGGAAAGACCTCTGTAATGCTAAATTTGAAGACCGATAATTCTTGGAAGGTACCTTTTTAAATGTTATTTCTGGCAATTAATCTTCTAGATTATTACTGCTAGGATCGAGTAGGTATCGAGTACAAGTGTTTTATAATAATTTCAATTTTCTAACAAGATGGTGGCTCCGTTGAATTTCTGTGGCATTTTAGAATTCATGCCCCGTGGTATGATTTCCGATTCACTTCACTTGTGCAAAATAACCGAAGGACATAACGTAAAACACTACCAATATCGCAAAATATTGGGTCAGATAAAATACTATTAATAAAATATACTACATGCCAGATTAAGATCTCCTTAAAGACCCCAGAAAGTTAGCTTATGGGTTTTGATAATTTTACAGTAAACAGAATCTTTAGCATGAAGGATTTTATCATTTTAATATTTGTTTACGGTAAAAATGTTGCTCAAAAAACGTAAATTCATATCGGTTAAACGTAGTATTTGAATAACAAAATACACAACAATTTTAATAAGATTTACTCACTGTCAATTTAACAATGTAACCCACAAAATAATAAATTCATATATTGTCAAAGTGTGGACATTCATGTCTGGCGTTTGACCGATTTGTTTTGAGATTCGCGTACGAATTTGTATGTGCGCGTATGATGTTTCTATACTTTAAATATTTTAAGGTATTATATATCTATTGTAGAATTAGATCTGCTGGTAATTGTTAATAAAGAAACACACACCCGCGAAATAAGTATATAAGTAAATAATAATAATAATATAAAAAAAAGATAGCTCGCGAATTGCATGTATCAGGCAACAACCCTTTTTTTTTTAACGTGGGGAAATACCTTATGGATACCCACCCTCCCGGGGGAGAAGGTGGGTTAGGTCCGGCTCGCACAGACTAAAACCCCACGGTGTACCGTCAGACCGTAATTGTTGGGGCGGCAAGGAATCGTACTTGCTACTCAATCTTGTAGAGACGCCCCAACGGTCCGCCTCGGGCTCCTACCTATAGAGAGGCAGACTGGATACACACCAGCTGCCTCCCCTCGTCCGCCGGACCTGTGCAATGAGGAGATGAGCTCCCCCCGCCCATCCCCTCAGGTCCGGCTACAGTGGCAGGAGGAGTTGGGCAAAGCGATCAGGCAACAACCCAAGCCGAGGTCTGCCATGCACCCTTGAGCTTGTTGCTCAGATTAAATCGGCTGAGTGCCGCAAGCGCTCGCCTTGGTAGTCCGGTGAAGCTGTTAATGCTGCTAGATCAATAGCGTAGTCAGTTCGAAAAAAAAGAGATAAGCGTTCACAAACAAAGAAACAAAAATAACTTTTCAACACCTCAATTTTAGTATGAGTTTATTTGTTCATTGTGTGTGTGATTGATTATAAAAATAAGCTTCTATTATTTGCTACATCACTGATCACTGTTACTGTAATGTAATATCTGTTAGTATTTATTATATATCGTTGGTACAAATAATGGTTAAATAGTTAGCGTGTCCAGACACCGTGTTGATTGACGTTTTTTTTATCATATAGGAGGCAACTGGACTGGCGACTCACCTGATGTTAAGTGCTCACCGCTGTCCATAGACAACAGCAACACCAGAGGAGTTGCAAGTGCGTTGCCAGCCTGTGTTTAGAGGGATGGCGGAAAGCGGGGTAAGGAGAGAAGAGGGGAGGGGAAGGGAGAAGAGAAGTGAGGGGTAGAGGGAGATGGGCATCCGGCACTCTCACTGACCGAATGAAACGCAATAATGTTTTTCTGTGTGTCGGGTGGTACTACCCCGGACGAGCCGACCAATTCATACTGAAACCAGTTGTAGCTTTGAAGCTCTACCACCTACAAAACCAGTAGTAATAAGCACTAGTAACTTAGATTCGAATACTTGCAAATTACCTACAACTTTCGGTAATAGAAAAATCGTGATGAATAGGTTAGCCATTTCTAACCCCGTCTCACTACCTAGAAGCTCTCTCGAGTTCCAAATCCGTTGCCAAATATTTATAAGTGTCGGCAGCTGTCACCTCCCTCTAGGCTTAGCGTGTGCACCATCTCAGACCATACCATCAATATAAAATCATAATAAAACAAAGTCCTCTGCCACGTCTGTCTGTCTGTTCGCAATAAACTCAAAAACTACTGAACAGATTTTAACACGGTTGTAACCAAGAGATAAAGCGATTCATGAGACAGATTCAGGTATATAAATTGTCAAAGTTTTTCTTTTATTATTAGGGCGGGACCACGGCCCCCGGGCTCCCTAGTATATTTTGAAAAAATAATTATGCTTGCTAAAGTAATATTTTCACATTTATTAATGACACTTTAACTATCTATTTATATTAAGCCTAGTTGCATGATATATGCATAGAACGTTACGTCAGCGAACGATCAGTACCAGCCTGTCCCTCGAAACAGAGAGTGCTCACGCCCACGCCCGCGTAACCACAGATCACGCCGCCGTGGTCTGGGGGTTAATTTCGCTCCCGCACACCCGATTAGGCCTCCCACGGCAACGGCTCAAGCCTAGGTTCGATCCCTCGGTAGGGAGCCCTTGAGTGCGTTGCTTGCGCGATACGGTGACACACAAATATACATCACCGCTACAACACTACACGATCACCCCCACACACGTGCACGCCTACACGCTTACACATGAAAGTAGAAGGGTTTACTTTTTCCCTTATCGAACTGAAAAACTCTCAATTTTCCGATAATAAATATATGGAGGAGTTGTTGAGGCAAGTATGCTTGGTACACATATACGTTTCAACAACTCATACATATATGAATAGTTAGCTAGGTTAGCTAAGATAGGTCGCGATTTTGCATGCAACAGCCAACAGCCAGGCCGAGGTGTGCCGTGCACCCTTGAGCTGGTTGCCAGAATGGAATCGGCTGAGTGCCTTAAGCGCTCGCCTTAGTAGTCCGGTGAAGCTGTTAAGACCTTACTGGGTCAATAGCATAGACATTTCGAAAAAAAAAAATACATAGAACGATATGTATAAGAATAAATGAAAATATAATTAAGAATTATTAACAATTTAACTCGTTTATGTTTCATTCCGTATTCGATTCAGGATCAGGGCTTAATTATTTTAAATTTAAATGTTATTAAAATATTGATTACTGAGCCGGTTATCCATGTTATTTCAATCTACACGGATGCTTTTAAATAGATAAATAAATAGATAATAAATAGATTCTCTTCTTTATTTTGTTAATTTCATTCTTGAACTTCATTCTTCACTTATTATTTCGTACTAGCCTCCAACCGCGACTTCGTCCGTGTAGATTAGTTACTTTGGGCTAGCGCTAACACGCGGCAGAAGCTCTCAAGAAGAAAAAGAACACCGATTTTGAAACATTATTCAATGATGCTCAGCTCCTATTGGTCTTAGCGTCATGATATATACCCTACAACCATCCTCGATAAATGAGCTATATAACATTGAAAGATTTTTTCAAATAGGACAAGTAGTTCCTGAGATTACCCCCTACAACTTTACATACAAACTTAACTTTATAATATTAGTATAGATTATAGAGTGAATACCTTCTGATAACTTCAACGTTTTAACAAAACGGTGGGCCCTTTGTTACCTTTCCAGGTAGTTTTTGTGACATGTCAGAAGCATTACCCGTGTTATTATTTCTAATGCATTTGACTGATTACTGATAACTAAGCTATATTACGCAATGTAGGATCAAACAATTCATGTAATTAAAAAAGAATAACTACCACAAAACATATAACAATATTCTAGCGAGAAGTTTCATCTAGCACAATTACATTAATTTAATATAATAACATAATATACATAAAAATATTAAATACTTTTATGCGTAAGAAACTGCATATTTAACGAATTTTAAAATATTGTCTACAAATAAAACATCAAAGTATTGATATTTTTAACAAAAATCAACTCAAGTATCAAGTAATTTTACTGTGTATTTACAGATTGTTTTACTATATGATGTGAGTAGAATTGAGTTAATCTAAAACTAACACAACTCAATGAAACTATATTAAAAGTTATTTACTATTATTTGTCATATTCATTACTTATTTAAGCAAATTTAGGGAACATATCCTAGCTTTTAAATGTTATGATTAGTGCATAAGCTATACAACCTCTATTTTCTTTCTATTTATTATTTGCAATAAATCTTCCAGATTAATATTCTCGTGTGTATTTCAAGCGTCTTGGGTTCATTTCAATGTTCTAAAAAGATGGTGGCCCTCTTATTATTATTTTTTCTCGAACTGACAACGCTGTTGACCCAGCCATGTCTTAACAGCTTCACCGGACTACAAGACGAGCGCTTAGGACACTCAGCCGATTTTATTTGACAACTAGCTCAAGGGTGCACGGCACACCTCGGCTTGGGCTATTGCCTGATATGTGCATTTCGCGACCTATCTGAGCTGACCTAAACTAACTATTCATACATCTATGAATTGTTGGAACATATATGTGTACAAAGCATACATGCCTCAACAACTCTTATATATATTTGGTATCGGATAATTTTCTGAACTACTTCAGTTCGATAAGGGAAAGAAACAAAACCCTTCCACTTTCGTATGTAAGCGTGTATGCGTGCACGTGTGTGGAGGTGATATGTGTAATGTTGTCGCAGTGATGTAAGATTTTGTGTGAGTGTATCGCGCGAGCAGCGCACTCAAGTGCTCCACGCTGAGAGAACGGACCTTGGTCTGAGCCGCTGCCGAGGGGGGCCTAATCTGGTCTCTTGTTAAAACTAAACAAAGAGCGACCAATTCACTAGTACGCAATAACCAAACTAAATAACGTAAAACACCAGCAATATTCCAAATATAGAGCTAAATAACACAGGATTATGAATAAAATATAAAATCCCCTACATGGCATTCCAAGATCCCGTTAAAAACTGCGTTAAATACGTGAAATGATTTATAAGTCAAAATCAGTTTAATAGTCGATATGGTAGTATGTCTATATGTAGGACCAAGATAGACATGACGGAAATTCGCCTAACCTGGTCACGGACAAGCGTTGATGTTAATTCGAAGTACTAACATAACTAAGGGAATGAAGACTAAACACACATACGGACATGGCTATTGGTATTGGCATTTATTGGTTTACAATTGACAATTTTTGAGATTTTATAACCTCATTTATTACTTTAGCAGTAAGGCATTAAGAAAATAAAAATTCATGAACTAATCCAATACATATATGGAGCAATATAGTTTTGAAATATTCTTTTACGTTGTGGGATAATTTATTCAGATCTTTTAGAGACAAATAATATAAATATATATCTAACTAGCCTCTGCCCGCGACTTCGTTCGCGTGGGATACTTTAGGCTAACGATAACACGCAGCGGAAGCTCTAAAGAGGAAAAAAAAATCAGATTTATAAACATTCTTTATTGGTGCTCAGCTCCTATTGGTCTTCCTATAAATATCCTCGATAAATGAGCTATATAACATTAAAGAATTTTTCAAATCGGACCAGTAGTTCCTGAGATTACTCCCTACAATGTTACAACATCACAAACTCACAACGCCACAAACTCACAAATTTTACGTCTTTATAATATTAGTATAGATATAGATTGTGGTTACTCTATATTGTTTATTTTGTAAACGATAACTTGGTTATACATTACATTGCCGTTATCGGACTATTGTGAATTTATACCTCGACATAATATTACTTATACGTATATAAAGACTATGTAATCAGTTTTAATACAATGATTGTAAACAAACTAAAGAATTACGCTATTATCAGAAACATATACGCTATAACGTGAATGTGTACAATGTTAAAATTATATTCAGATTAAAAGATACATGTGAACAACTAGGAGTTGAAACTTCATACATTATTATGTACGCTTACAAAAGTCTATGGTTGAATTAATAAATTATAGATAACAAAAATGGACGAGTAACGCCATCTCTATTTAAAAGTAGAAAATATTATAACTTGTGGTAATGAAAGAGGGATGTGTATCTGCTAAGTATATCGTTCCATTTGGATAGTACAGATGTCACTGTTACAAAAAAGTGTAGTATAGTCCAAACATATTGTTTTTTTTTTTATTGAAGTACGACATAGTGACTGCACTACGCCCGATGTTAAGCATAGTACAATCCAAAAACATCGGCAACCACCGAGAGACAGATTATCCATCGCCGGTCGCCGCTGTCATGCCGGCCATAATGACGAAAGTCACCCGGTACTGGATATGCACAGGCTGATCCCGAAACGCGACGCACAGAAGCGAGTCACTATGACGGGCTTTTTCGCCAAATACATGGTGGTTGAGAAAATTTGATTTCTGTTTTAAAGTTATTACAATATCCAATTTTTTTAAAAAACGATAGGTATATTAACGATCTCGTTTTTACTCTTCGGTAAAACTAGTCTAAAAATGCAAAAATTATATCTGAAAAATATCAACGAGCCGTTTTATAAACTAATCAATTTTTTTATTAATGTAGTTTTTTTTTTATAATACGTGACAAATATCGTATATTTGTGATTTGTTAGTCTAAATGTCGCTCATTAATTTAACTACCTTGACAAATAAAGTACTATTTAAATTTTAATGTTTTTTTTTATAGTAGCACGGCAAAGTGACTGCACTGTGCCTGATGGTAAGCACAGTGCAATCCAAAAACAATGGCGACTGCCGAGAGATAGGTCATCCTTGGTCGGTCGTCGTTGTCATGCCGGCCTGCGTAAATGCTTCTTCAAGTTACGCTTGAAGGACCCCATATTATAGGAAGGAGGGAACACACTAGCCGGGAGATTCTTCCACAGCTTCACGGTACGGCAAAAATAGGATGTTGCGACCTTTTTAGTTCGTGCCCAGATAGAGTTTACCGTAAAACTGTGACTCCGTAGACCAGCGCGCGTGGTTCGGTTGTGAAAAGGAGAGGAAGGGATTAAATTGAACAGCTCTGCAGAACACTCGCCATGATACAGACGGTAGAACACGCTCAGTGAGGCAATATCCCTGCGCAGTTGAAGCGGCTCTATAAACTCTGTAATGTTTGCATCATTAATAATGAGAACAGTCTGTCTCTGCAACCTGTCCAAGGCATCCAGTAAGTACTTGGCGGAACCGTCCCAAAGGTGCGAACAGTATTCCACGCAAGGCCGAACTTGTGCCTTATAAAAAAGATATAGCTGATCAGACGTGTTGTTTACTAGCTTCAGCATGAATGGGTCAGCTCGCTCGGGGTAGTACCACCTGACTCACAGAAATACTAACGTGAAGTAACAGTGCTTGCATTGTTGCGTTTCGTTCTGTCAGTGAGAGCGCCGGAAGCCCAGACTCTCCTCTCTTGCAAACACGGGCTGGCAACGCACTTGCGACTCCCCTGGTGTTGCAAGTATCTCTGGACGGCGGTGATCACTTAACATCAGGTGACCCAAAAAAAAGGTGATCCGACTTTTCGTTTCCCTCCTATGATATAAAATAGACTACAATCACATATGGTTCAAAATGAGAAGCGTTTTAAACTCTGAGGATACTGGTTCTCATGTAAAGATGTCGGAAAACACCTGTCGGTGGTTAGCAACAGACTTGCATCTTGAATGTGGTAGGTAGCCAGGCGAGCTTAGAAACACTCCTACCACCATACTATTCTTCCATTACGGTGTTTTTCTTCACCGCAATCTTCGCCTTATGGTTTCAAACCTACATAGAACGAACACACTAACGACTGAGTCATAATCTCCGCATATACAAGTTGATCGACGCTTGCACAGGCGCTAAGAGATTTTTTATAATTATCTCTTGTTTTAAATGGATTATAGGTAAATATAAGCTGCATCATCAATTAACGTCAAGACTTCACTACCTTATACCATAAGAGAACTTCGTAATTGTAGACAGTTTTTAGCAATAATTTAATACAACTCTATACTAATTTACATTTTAATTAAAATCTCACCGTTGCGTCTAATTATGCGATGGAAAAAAAATTGAGCCGCTACGGGACGCCTGGCAGATGTGAAACATCAAAATTATTTTGTATAAGTTATATGCAACAAATTACAACTATCAGATATGGTATAATGAAAAGATAAAGCATTACAAATCTGTTTCATAAAATAATGACTGTTTATTTGTTCTATTACATATTCATTTTTATTAAATACAAAATACAGAGAAGCAACAGTGATTGCATTGTTGCGTTTCGTTCGGTCAGTGAGGGCGTCGGAAATCCACTTCTGCTCTCCTTCCACACTCCTTTTTCTTCCTCTCCCCACCCCCACCCTCCTCCAACACAGGCTGGCAATGCACTTTCGTCTTCCCTGGTGTTGCAAGTGTCTATGGACGGTGGTGATCACTTAACATGAGGTGGCTCACCTGTTGTTTGCCTCCTATGATATAAAAAAAAAATACAAAAAATCAACGAGACGCAGGCGCAGTTCGGCCGTTTTTATCAAAGGGTGGTAGGTTGTCGGCGCGAGCCGCATAACACTAGTAAAACGAGTGGCCTAAAGAGTTTGAATTTTATGTTTATACAAATTGAATTGTAAATGTTTTTAAGTATTTCGTTAATAGCGCAATGTTCGTGTTTTGCATCGCCACGCCAACAATCAGGCCAACCCGCCTATAGATGTTTCGCATCAATAATATTCAATGGAAGGGGTTAAAATAAAATAAAATTAAACGTCCGCAATAGACGTTAGTAAAAACACCGATGTATATTTTTTTAAATTTCTATTTATTGATTCAATTTGAACTTCGAACTCACAATAAAATGCAGCAGAGTGAAAACACAATAAAATCATCAAATCATAATAAACATTTACTTCATATAATAGAGAAACAGTGACAAGAAATTGAACATTAAAATCAGATTAATTCACTACACATTGATTATTGCGGAAAAAGAGACAGTTCATAATTTCAGAGATGGAATCAGACACAGCTGGAATTTGAGCAAAAAGGTAATGTTACAAAGAATAAACGGACATCATGATTTTTATTATTAAAAATACACAGCGGTAAAGACGCGGGATTAACTTACTTCATTTGCGAGCGACATACATAATGTTTTAGTATAAATCATACGATTAATTGTATAGTCACGCCCCTCTATCACCTTCAGAGATGTAACTTGGGATCCGTGAAGCAGCAACGAATGGTTGACACAGCAACGTGACGATCTGATATGACTTTATTTTCGATAACGCCACACACTCGCAAATAAACGAAAACCGTGTATATAAATTAGCTTATATAACAAATAAGCTTAAATGTATATAATACTGAGGCAGAATTACATCTTAACTACGTAATATTAATCGTGGTAAGTGGGATTAGATAGGAGCACAAGCCCTTACAATTTATACGGACGAATGCGATATATAATTATATTTTGCTTTATATCTATGTATCTGACGCTAAAACACCTATATAATGTATTACTTTTTGTACATCTACTTAATATAATAACCGTACATACACCCAGTAAGCTTTATACTTCGTAATCGAGTACCCAAGATGCGTTACCACATAACCGTACAAACCGAGATAAAATCACCGAAACATAATATGCCCCTCATGACTAGATTCGACAATATCACTTTATGATTATTGGTTATGTCAAGAATCATAAGTGTTAAACATAAAATTGTACCCAAACCCACGTTGAATACTCGATTTACTTTGTTGGAATTTTGAGTATGGACTCGCAGGCGAACGGTTTGTAATATTCGATAAATTATAAAGCATACTTTATTGCAACGTTCTAAAACTTTATTAAAACAGAAAATACAGGAACGATTTTGAAAATTATTAATTCTGTAAGAATATGGAAAGAGATAGAGAGACAGGGTTGTGTGACCGTTCGCCCGCACCGGCATCGCCTCACACTCCAACACTGAAGAGTACACATAATATATTATTAAAATATACTTTCGCATTTTATTACATAAATTCACGTTATAATCTACCTACATTAGAAAAAGGAAATGAAAGCGGACTTTAAATAGTATGAAATTTAGGTTCAAATTTGTACGCGGAGCCTATATACACAGCGTACCATGGACGTTTGTTCCGCACGACATCCAGTTGGTAACGTGCAAGGAATAATAAAATATATAAACTCATACAGTCTTACTAAAACCGAGATCAGTGGAAAGTATTCTTAAGATAATAAAAATGCATTTCACAAAGGAACGATAAAGTTCGTCGGACGCCACCAACAGGAGGTGCGGTTATTAAGAACTTAATTTTAAACAACTCCACTACTGCGACACTTATGTATTCTAGGACACTAGACAAAGAACTTAGACCTAAACACTTAGTTTTTTAAATAAATATTTTAGTGCAAACACAAAGGAATAACGAAAACTTAAACTTCTAAATCTTAATAATTATCTGACTGATTGCGATTTATTCGCAGATTAATAAATACCCACTAATCACACAAGCTTTTTAAATGGATTTTGTAAGAAATTAATATTGGTTGTACCACCGCCTACCAGGCTTACCAATTTGCACCGAGGCAATGTTTAACATAAAAGATCACACATCCATTCCATAAATAATATCGATAGAGAAATAATTAGAAGATTGAAAATCACACACAATCTTCAAAAGAGCATCTAGCACACTTTTACCTATAAATTTTAAACGATCATCGTGGTGTATTAGAAAAGTTATATACGTTTAAGAATCTTTTAGAAATGTAACAACAGCTGGCAACTTTCCTCGATTAAGAGCGGCTAAGAGCAGTATCATCTTCAAAGTTGTACTAAATTGGTAAAGCTAAATCCCAGTATACATAATCTAAAGTGTTTGTAAATCGATAGGGTACTGTGTGCCATCAGCTATGGTAGATGCCAGGTAGGCTGGTGGAACGGAGGTGTGGGAAGGTAGAGTAGGAAATTTACTCCTTGACTTCAAAGTATTTGTAAGTAGGATTTTCGTAGCCATTGATTTGCATATTGGCCACGTGTCTTTCCTCCGGTGTGGGAGCAACGACACCGGTCTGCTCAACCTGCGAAATAACAAAATTACGTAAATGCCTTGTTTTTTAATAATAATCGAATTATTCCGCAAGAATTGAAAACAGGGTGCATTGGAATTCTTTATTGATAATTCGAAATTATGAGAGTTTTTATTGGAAAATAAATTCCAAAATAGTCGAATGATATAGGAGTGGAATTAAAATCAACTTGACCAAAGCAAGCAAAAATGGTATCTTCCACTCTCGAAGAAAAAATTAAAACTCCCCAATTATAAAATTAACAAACCTCACAATCAATTTATAGAACCCACATTCTGTGGCATTTTTTGGTTAGAGATAGGAGTAATATGAGACAACCATCTAACAACAATGGATCTAGGACATTACATACGATTTTTTAATTTTAAATGGGTTGAATAAAACAACTTTTATTAAAGTTGTACCTGCACGAAGCCTTGTGCTTGTGGAGCACGGTCACGGCGGCGAGCCACGGCGAGAGCAACGCAGGCTGCAGCAGCAAGTGCGGCTCCTCCCACGCAGAGCGCCGGGTACAGAGCACCAGCTCCACTAGCACCGTTAGGACCAGCTCCGCGCACCGTGTAGCCCTAGCAACGAAAATAATTATTCGTGTCCTAGATCCAGAGAAGGTACAGCGTTGTGATGACTGAACAAGCGATGATAAGTCAGCAGTATATTGACGCAGGATTCATACCTACGAATGAGCTAAAGTTTTCGGTAAAGGAGAATATTGTGATAAAACCAAATATGGTGGTAGTGATTTTTTAAATCTGTCACCATAGGTATGTTCCAATAGCTGAACATGAGAGCTAGTTCCTTAAGTATAGCAAGTTTACAATCTTAGACCACGTCGTCATTTAAGATCAGATGAGAATGTAGTCAAACGTTAGTTACATCCATAGAATGTAAAAATCACTTACTTATAGCAAAGGTTTATTAAATCTAATTTGAAATTATAGTATTTGTAGTTGTAGAAACTGTTATGTATTAATTAGACAAACTTTTAATGATCTTGGATATATTTATATAAAATTATAAGATATATTCTACAATTCCTTATATAATGTTCAAAAAGGCTCTAGAAATGTTATCGCTAATTCTAGAATTGTTAAATATGGAATTAATATTGTTGTTAAGTGGGAAGAACATTTTGTTAGGACGCCTATCATTATGTGGCTGTCTGAGGCGTTTGTTGAGGTGTGACTACGACTAAACTAATATATTACCTTCGTCTAGAAAATTAAGGACTCGCATAAAACAACCATAAAATAACAATTACAAGAAAGTGTAGCGGAGATACGCCTAATTACTTTGATGATATTCTATTAATGTCAACAGATTATTATAATATTTATCTGTAACTAATTCTACTTTCCAAAATGTTTGTGTATGTAAACCCTCTACATGTTTACAAGTGTAACGAAGTAATAAAAATTAAGGAAAGCTGCTTACTGGCTGAGAGTGTTGCAATTCGTGCTTAAGGGAGTGTGCGGGCGGTGGCGGCGCGCGCTCCTCGGCGTGTTCCAGAGCTGCGCGTAGACCTTCCCCTTCGCTCTGTTAATTTAGTATAAACAATCAATCGTGAATATTTCAAAATCGATGCCCGCTACACTGTTTCTTCTTGTAAAACGAGCTCGTTAATCGTGTGTTCGCTACCAAGATAAAGGCAACTAGGACTAAATATTCACGTTCCATCAAATTAGAGGCAAGATACCGGCAAGAGTCTCCTCAACTGACATGTTGAAGAATATATAACAGCTACAATATGAACAAATTCTTCTTATATAACGTAATAGTAAAGAAATAATATCAAAAACACGTTGTGTATATTGTAGTTTAAAGCAGCTAGGTACATATATAAATACAAACCAAAATAAAATTTGCAATTTAAATAAAATTGTATATGCAGCCATTATCTTATTAATTACTTTCATTCATTATAAAATAAACGTAGCATTAGCGAGGTATTATTGGATATTTTCAAATAAATTCTTTTAATTCCTTATAAAATGAACGCGAACTATGAAGTGTTAGTAGTGATTACCTCGATAGTGGATCGTCGGCTTGTTGTCTCGCCTGCCTCGGCAGTCTCGGTCTCGATTTCAGGAGCTTCGGTAACAGTGGTTGTGATAATCTCCTATAATAGGATTTATAACATTCAAAATGTACTGTTACATGGATAAAACTAGTGCAAAAGGCAACAAATTATTGTGTTGTTTATCCGTTATTATTATTGACAATGACAATAGTTGTCGGTGTAACCTCAACGTGTGAAGTGCACAGATTATGCAGCAATTAATAGGTATGACAGAGAGAGCACTTCACACCACACTCGACATCACGATATGAACAATTAATTATCGTATCATTGCTAAAACTGCAATACAGTTCATAACAGCAGAATAACTTATAACAGTTAATATAACACAGTCTACATTTTTCCTTCTATTTCTCCACCGCTTCTAATGTGAAACATCTATAGGCAGCGGGTAAACTTGATCGTTGGCGTCGCGACGTAAAACACGAACTTTGCACTATTAACGGAATATTCAAAACATTTGCAACCCTAGACAATATTCAAATTGTTTTGTCGGCCTCTCGTTCTACTGGTGTTAAACGGCACACCGCGCCTGCGCCTAGTTGAATTTTTGTATTTTGTATTTAATAAAAATGAATATTTATGTAATAAAATACATAAACAGTCATTATTTTATTGGAACAAATTTGTAATGCTTTATCTTTTTATTATGTTATAGCTGCTTCCTGTCGTAATCTGTTATTTTATGCACATAGCTTATACAGAACGATTTCGATGTTTCACGTCAGCCAGGCGTACCGTGATGACTAATTTTTTGAATTTCATTTTTTGTTTATTAGTTATTCACGAGCTAATATCATCAATAAGAAGATTAGGAGAAACTTAATTATTTCCGCAAAGTAACGCCTTCTTCAATTAAATTAATTATTTTTCTTAACCATTGATGAGTCTTTATTTATTACTTTCTATCCTTCATATTTTAGATTCCTTTACGTCGGCTAATCTAAGATCTTGTACACTCTTTGGTAAAAAAAAACCTTAGTATTTTTAAACTTATAATAATGAATTATCGTCGAATTGCGACCACTTGATTACTATTAGTAGTATTTAATTAATTATAGAGATGTAACGGTTATTGTCAATACCAATAACTGTAATACTCACAGTGGTGGTAATTTCTTGGGTGAATCCTGCTCGCGTTGTGATATCGTGCACGGAGACGGGTGAGACGGATGATGGTGTTGAAGACGATGGTGGAGGAGAGGGTGCGAGGGTCGGTGCTGGTGCTGCGGTGGTCGTCTCGTTATCATTGGTCTCGCTAGCTTCGTCATCGGTCTCTTCGCTTTCCTTCACACCGTTTGATGTCTGCAAGGGAGTTAGAACAAATTTATTCACATATTCGCAGTCGATAATCTGGACGACTATCACCCAGTTTGATTTATTTTTACCGGTTTTTTTTTTTAATATTTTTAATAATACTATCAAGAATAAACAACATCGTTTTGAAGTATAATTATCTAATAATTCTATAGGTGATAGATCCACACTGAAGTTATCACTAATTTCAACATGAATGAGTTGGTACGCCCGGGTTAGTGCCATCCAACCCACAGAAACACCGACGCGAACTAAGAGTGCTTGCATTGTTGCATTTCGTTCGGTCAGTGAGAGCACCGGAAGCCCACCTCCACTTCCTTTCCCTCTCCCCCTAAACACAGGCTGGCAATGCACTTGCGACTCCGCTGGTGTTGCTAGGTATCTATGCACAGTGGTGATCACTTAATATCAGGTGATCTAGCTGTTCGTTTGCCTCCTATGATTAAAAAAAATGTTGGTTATGTATCTGTATCTCTATCTGAACCTGCATTTCTCTCCTAATTTTATGATTAAATGTGTATTATGGATTAAAATAATCTGTTTTATTTAAAGATATGTAATATGTATTTAATGATATGTAATCTACCTATATCAGACAACTCAAAAAGAAGTTTAAACAAATTAATTACATAAATAAAAAATTATTTAAACGATTTTAAACAAGTCTTGTACACAAAAAAATATCATTCCTTATTTGATAGATTATTCAACATTATCAGTACCTAATTTAAAGTGACAAGCAATTTAAAAAAAAATTAAATATATTTTTAAAATAACCATTTTTTTCATTCTGTGCTTACGTCGCCTCTATTTATGGGTATTTTTTTAATTAATATAAGGTTTAATTTTTAGTAGAGTCTCACTAATCCAACACCACAGAAACATTGAAAACCACAGGGTACCGGATTATTGGGTTGCACAGAATGAGCGTAGAGTGCCGGATTATTAGACGTTTTAACAATGTTTATCCAAATAGAAATGACAGTACGAGTATTTTTAATGTATGCAACATTGTTTAATTTTTTTTTTTATTGAAGCACGACAAAGTGACTGCACTATGCCTGATGGTAAGCATAGTACAATCCAAAAACAATGGCGACCACCGAGAGACAGATTATCCATCGTCAGTCGCCACTGTCATGCCGGCCATAATGACGAAAGTCACTGGATATGTACAGGCTGATCCCGAAACGCGACGCGCAAAAGCGAGTCACTATGACGGGCTTTTTCGCCATGTACATGGTGGTTGCGACCCAGTCGGGCTGTAAAACCCTACCACCCCGCTATCGCCATTGCCTCGTTCGTTGATCAGCAGGGTGCACCACGTGCAGGTGAGGTTGGCTTGGGTGTCTCAAGTCTTAAGATGTTACTCGACACCCCTTATACCCCCGTACACCCCTTACACCCCACTCGTTATTATAGTAAGCCAATTAGTTTCCCCTGACCTTCTCCCGTTCGTTCTGGATGTCTTGCCGTTGCCGCGCGCGCTGGTCCCTCTTGGCGCTGAGCTGGTCGCGTGCTGCTTGCTCTCGCTGTACTTCAGCTTCGATGCGATCGAGGAGCAGTTCCTCCGCCTCAGGAGTCATCGACATCAGAGATACTGCCATATCGTCCTTGGACTGCATCGACTGTATGATAAAACATTAAATTACTGTCACTCGCGATTTCTTCAGAGCTGTTTATTACTACAATTGTATGTATAGAGGACATAACATAAGTACCACGATGATTTCCGCGCTTCTCCTCGGTGGGACAACACATCGTTGAAGACCAGGATTAATACCATTTCTTGATGAAAATAATAAATAATCATTATAATAATATATAGAACATAAACATATTTATTATAGAGTAGTACTTTTAGAAGATGGATATATACCAGCGAGGACTATTCTATTTACGTTTTTAAGATGTACATTTCTGTAGTACTTTATTTTATTGATCTCATAAGGCTGAGCCAGAGTTTCAAATACAAGCATCCGAAAAATACTTATGACGTCACTAAATACATAAAAAAATCTATTAAGTTTTCGACGACTATTCTATTCACGTTTTTAAGGTGTATAATTCTGTGGTACTTCATTCTGTTGATCTCATAAGACTTAGTCAGAGTTTCAGATTACAAGAGTCCGAAAACTCATTCTTATGACGTCATTAAATATATGAAAAATTTCTGGAAGAAATTTCCTAAACTATGATGGATTAAAATCCTTTATAGAGGTTTCCATTTATAGAGATAAATGACGTCATACTGTGTAATACTTTTTTTTAATCGACTCTATGTTATTGACCTGATGGGCCATCACAGGTCCACCGGCTTAAACATGTATAATGTGAGGAAATGTTGATTAATACAGAAAGTAGTTTTTTTTGTACCTGAACGTAATCTTCAATGGCAGTTCCGATACTGGCGTAGAGATGTGGGCGGCGGCGGAGAGAGGTGAGAGCACGTTGCAAAGCGCGGTCAGCATCCTGGAGATTATATAAAACTCTTTTAAATCAACCACATAAAAATAATAACTAAATATTCAGAGTACTATAATGAATTAGATATACATAAAAAAACTCCCTTTTAATTGTTTTTTCTTATTTATAAAATCACCTAACCTATGTAAACTTGACATTATTTCGAATAGTTTGAGAAGTGGAAATTAGCGTCCTTAGAAATTAGATAGCAAGATAACAAGAAATCCTGTGAAATATTTCCCAAGATCGCGAATATATACCTGAAGTCTATCAGCAGCACTGGCACGTTCAGCAGCAGCGGCCTCTCTTCCAGCGGCTGCAGCGCGGCGCCACGCAGCCAAAGCTCCGCTTCGTTCAGCAGCCAAAGCGCGAACCAACCGCTGGAGACACTTTTGTACGCGATGGGCCTGGAAAAAAGAAAACATATTTAACAAAAAAAACGATACTCGTCTAATTAGAATAGGTTAATTGGTATGAATAAAAGAAAGAAAGAAAGAAAAGGATAAAAGAATAAGACATTTAGTTTGTCGTTACAAACATCCCGATGCTTAGGAAAAAGTAGAACATATCGCTCGTTTCAGCTGGTTTCAGCATGAATGGGTCGGCTCATCCGGGGTAATACCACCCTCTCATAGAAACACCGATGTGAAGCAACAGTGCTTGCATTGTTGCGTTTCGTTTGGTCAGTGAGAGCGCAGGAGGACCACCTCCCTCCCTCTTCGTTCCCTCTCTTCCCTTTCCCTCTCCTCCCACCCCCGCTAACGCAGGCTGGCAACGCACTTGCGACTCTTCTGGTGTTGCCGATGTCTGTGGACGGTGGTGGTCACTCACCTACTCATCCAACCTCCAAGTAAGTAAGTATTAGGGTTTATCGTACAAATTATTCCAACAGTATATACGGCACTGTATAATAAAAAATATGAATAATTTATAGCTCACATTGGGAGGAGAATCCTTCAAAGAGCGGGTGTAACAGGACAGAGCAGCGCGTCGTCGTTGAGCAAGATGAGCCAAGACTCGTTGCTGATGGAGTGCGGCGAGCCTGCGACGTTCCGCCACGCCTTCTTCTTCCAAGGACTGTAAACACATCTCAAGTTTATATAACGGTAATATATGCAGTGGCGGATTTGTAGTCTTAGCCGCTCTAGGCCCCAGGCCATGTAGTAAGTACCAGCACCTTATTTCTCAGCACTCATTATAATGAGTACCTACACAATGAGTTTACATTTTTTGCATCTTTTATCGAAATCGATTCATAAATTTAGTTGACTATAATATCTGCTAGTTTCTAATATTTTCCGAGGTTTCGGGGATGATTGCACATTGAAATAAAATATTTAAAATGGTTTCATCTATCTATATATACTAATATAATAAAAAGGTAAACTTTGTCGGTGTTATTACAAAAAAGTGAAATACTTGGTTTAAAAAAGGTTTCGTACGAAAAACACCGCGCTCGCCCGCGGCAAGTTTGCGTTATCCTTTTTTGGCAAGTGTAACCTAATGTAACCAAAGCGAGACAATAGATAGCAAGATGGCGAAACACTGCGAGCACGATACATCTAAAACGTAATCTTTTTAAAGCAAGCGTTTAACTTTTTTTTTATAACACCGTGTGAGTTTGTGACGTTGTAGGGGGTAATTTCCTGAACTACTGGTCCGATTTGAATAATTAATTCAGTGTTATATAGCTCATCGAGAATGGTTATATATCATCATGCTAAGACCAATAGGAGCGGAGCACAGATGAAAAATGTTTCAAAATCAGGATGTTTTTTTCTTTTTCAGAACTTTTGCTGCGTGTTAGTGTTAGCCCAAAGTATCTACACCACGCGAACGAAGTCGCGGGCAGAGGCTAGTTTAATAATATGTGCGCGAGCCTTTAGAATATTTACTTACTTTGAGTTATTTCTTGTTATCATTATTTTTTGTCACGATTAGCAGCCCCTAATATCTAGCCGCCCTGGGCCCAGGCCTCCCAGGCCTTAGGGCAAATCCGCCACTGAATATATGGCATTAAATACCGTCAAAATATCCATTATAGTAAAATGTACAGCATATAAGTTGTAAGTTAATGTTTATTTAACTATTATTTTTATTCATGTAACTAACCTAAGTCTAACCTTTAGTTTTTTTTTTTCGAAATGACTACGCTATTGACCCAGCAAGGTCTTAACAGCTTCACCGGACTACTAAGGCGAGCGCTTAAGGCACTCAGCCGACTTTATTTTGGCAACCAGCTCAAGGGTGCACGGCACGCCTGTTGCCTGTTGCATTCAAAATCGCGACCTATCTTAGCTAACCTAGCTAACTATTCATATATGTATGAGTTGTTGAAACGTATATGTGTACCAAGCATACACGCCTCAACAATTCCTCCATATATTTATTATCGGAAAAGTGAGTACTAAGTTGAATCTAACCTTTAGTTTAAACATAATTGTACTAAGTATTTTCACTTGGAGATGTTATATAGCATTACATTATCAAATATTTAATAATCAGGTGC
>JACEII010000027.1:1358476-1391409 GCA_014332785.1 Antheraea mylitta | reverse complement strand
GAGATGTTATATAGCATTACATTATCAAATATTTAATAATCAGGTGCACTTTTTAATTAAGTTACCTCTTATCTTATCTACTTAATAAGTAATTATATATATAGATAGTAAAGTTAGGAAATTTTTTATCTACTCTTTAGTTTTTAGTATCTAGTATTTAGTTTTTCTGGGTATTCATTAAACTTTAGTAACAATTATAATCTAGTCCCGGAGTAGGAATATATCCTGATGTAACATACTTCTTTGTAAAATTACATAACAATCCGTCAAATCATTAAAGCGTAATTTAAGATTAAGCGTTTCAAGGTAACGTACTATAACGTAATATGTTATATTAGAAAATATATAAGCTACATACTTGTACGTTTGCCTGGAATTTAGCAGTCATGCGTTGACGGAAGGTCTGAGCAGCGGTGGGATCAGAAGTGATCATTTGTTGGTATCTGTCTTCGAGTTCGGACCATTCCTTCATAACCTTGGTGATCTGTAAATGTTTTTCAATAATAGACATGCTTTGTAAACAGAATCATTAAAAAAAACACACACACATTATTGTATGATTTACTAGTCTCTGCCCGCGACTTCGTTCGCGTGGAATAGTTGTTTTGGGCTAACTAACACGCAGCGGAAGCTCCCAAAAGGAAAAAAAACGATTTTGAAACAGCCTTTATTGGTGCTCCGCTCCCATTGGTCTTAGCGTGATGATATATAGCTTATTACCTTCCTCTATGAATGAGCTATATAACACAGTTTTTTTTTTCATATCGGACCTGTAGTTCCTGAGTATACCCCCTACAACGTCGCAACGTCACAAACTCACAAACTTTACCTCTTTATAATATTTGCGTAGATTACCTTTTCGCGATGAGTCTCCTCCAAACGTTGCTGGGCATCCTTATAGCTCTGGTGTTCAGTACGCGGGTCGAAATGAGAGAAGTAAGGATCAGAAGTTGCCGTTGAAGCCTAAAATTTTTGCCAATTGAAAATTATTTAATATTTAAGCATTTACATTAATCTTATTACATGACACAACGTTAGACCCGTAGCAAACTAGTATAAACTAACCCCTAACCAAGATACGATTGCTTGCATTACAATTCATTGATTCTAAAATTTAAAACATGAGATATCCTAAGTTATATTTTACCGTTGTAGTTGTAGTCGTGGTAGTGGTAGGAGTGGTGGTAGTAGAGGGTGATGAGGAGGCTTCGGGATGGGGCCAGGCACCGTCTTCAGCATCAGTATAATCATCATCTTCTGCGTCGTCATCTCTAGAGAGATCCGCGTCTTCGTCTTCATCCATATCTTAAATTGTACATTAATTTATGTTCATTAATTATTTTCCATAATGGTCTTCATTATAACTCTCCAAACTACTGCAGACATAAATGTCACTATTTATTTAGTAGAAAATATATTGTAATATTAAAGAAAATAATTGTAATATGTGGAGTCTAATCCGCTCCACCAACGCGTGCTTATTTTGTCCTATAATATATAACTTGTTGAGTTGTTACTTAAACTATGATAACTACACAGATGACTAAGTAATTAAAAAAATCACCATCGTCAGCATCATCATCGTCATCATCATCGCTGAGGTTGAGAGTGTCGTCGTCATCGTCGTCATCAAGCGCGTCGTCATCGTCAAGTAAATCATCGTCACGTTCGTCCATCGCAGCGGAAGCCGCCAACATTTCTTCTCCACCGGGGCTAACTGGTACACCGACGTCCATTGGCTTATGCATCTTTACATTATCTGAAATAGCGTATATTATATATTAACTTATAGATAAAATGCTACGACTACATATTTTCGAAATGAGTTGTACTGATTGCGATACCTTTCAGTGTAACTGTTTCTTTAGGATATTTTTCTGTACAACAAATATAAATCTAAAATCAACAAGCCAATTAAATTCTTCAATCCTTTTAATGTGCTAACGTAAAAGGGTTATTTAAGTAATTACTTTAAATTATTACTTAAGTTACCGGAGTGAAAATTAATTAATATTCATCATAGTATTGGATAATCGTGCTAAGTAACAGCGTCAATTTCGTTTGTATGTATCTAGCCTTAATTAATTTGGAGAAGGAGTCAATAAATCATAACAAAGTAATCATATTGGAGCCATCGACTTGTAAAAGTATTTAAAGAATTATACTGATCAAAGTATTTAGGTATAAAACTTACCCTTAAAATGCTTTGGGCAACAGACAAATTCGACGCCGGAGAATAGACTAATTCCGCACGGTAGCAACATGGCAAAAGTCCTCAGTCTGAGTCCTCGTTGGGAGCAGGCCCGGCCCGCAGTAGCATTCCATCTAGCGAATTGCCAGCATCGGCTTTGGTTGTGGATATGGTCGAATAAGCAGCTCTCAGGAACTAGTAACGCATCCGATTGAAATGGACCTTCTGCCGACAAACAGTCTTTGTATTTAGGTATTCATTAATAAATAACTTGAAGACCGATAGATAATATTCGTAATCTAGCGGTCAAGTTGTCTGAATTAATCTACGCAAGTTAACTAATTTAAAGTGGTAAAGTTAATAAGTCTCATAGTGATTTAAAATACAGATAATTTTATGCTCAAATATGGGAAAATATTTGAATGCCTACCGAGACAACGGAAAGGTTTCACCCATCTTGTGACTTTGCACTTGGCTGCGTTGCTAGTGCCGAGCTTGCACCAGTTGCTGACTTTCACATAATGTGATGCCTCAACGATGTTCGTGATGTCGTGGCTGGGATACACCTGTACAGATAATGTTATTTAAATAAGGAAGGCATGTATAACACATATGGCTTGATTGCTTATTACGAATTAATGTAATTTGTTTACATTCTGTCATAAAAATGAGCGCAAGTTGGTAATTAAAGATATCCAAATGTAACTAAACAATATCTAGCAGAGATGAAGTAATTGTTTAAAATTAATACAGTTAAGGTATTTATCCTTCATAACATAGTAAATGATAGTTAACAGATAATGAAGACAAGATAAAAGAAATAGATAAGTTTTATCAACAACAAATACATCTACACTTAAAAATTATGAAATCAATAGATATCAGAGAGGCATTGCTATGATAAATTAAATCTAAAACAGTGTTATAATTGATACGAATAACAAACTTTCTTGGAATCATACCCAAAATGAATGAAATTTTGATAACTGTTACGTTGTTATTTAGATTGATATTGCAGCGAAAATGAGTAAGGAACGTAATAATACTAAGGATATTAAGTAAACTTTATTTTACGAGAATGTGCTGTGCTCTGTATAACAAATTGCTTGTTAAGTGACACCGATAATAAGATTAGACTCCGTAGCTGCTAAGTCTTAGCGAGGGCAGACTTGAGCTTGTAATATAAGATACATGAACACATTCATGTAGTTTAATTTTGTTAAAAGGATCATTTTAACATTTAACGAAGTTTAAAATTGCTTCCAGCTTAATGTTAGGACTTCGATAGTTTTATTATCATTTCTTTCAGTTTTGTGGCCATCAGTTAGTAAGATACCAAGATCATTTAAGGACACTTTGAAATTTCCTATATCTGTTTCTATTTTGGGATAATGTTCAGCGTATTTTCCATTGACCCAAGGGTGTCTTATTAATAAGTTACTATTTACCAACAGTATTAAATGTAACCTTAAGAGATAATGCAAACAAAATTAGTAAGTTAAGTCCAGAAAGTAAAGTCTTTCATTAAACGCGGCTGCTGAAACTTGCCGATTACAAATAGAAGCCGAATAATAAAAGCTTTCATTACGATGTTTTCCTTTATCAAAAACTAATCATAATATTCAATTAGATATTGATTCAAATCCGAGCGTACTTTCTTCGATTTATTAATACTATATTTTTACAATACTTAGAAACAATACTCTTCATCTAAACTATTTCAGCGTTGTGATCAAAATTACTAAAAGTGAATACCGATAAAATTGAAGCCATGTATAACATAATTAGCGAACTCAATTTGTAGGGCAAATTGACAAGAGCTGATAATGGAGGCATAACCACAGCGTTGCTGGACGATTCTAATTACGTAATTATTTGCGACATACCTATTATATGTATACTGTATGCCAAAGTATAAACTCATAGAATATGAGTATATAGCTATATAACGATATATATAGCTATACCATTTTACAAGACTCTGTATACTCTTGTGAATATTATTGTAGTAATAAAAACACTAGTTCGATGAATATTTTGACTAAAGACCAGTGTATATTGTATATAAATGAGTAATTTTAACCTTTTTGCAGTAGTCCAGAATTTCCATTTTGTCCTTGAGGCAGTTGTGAGGCTTGGTCGTCAGATCGGGAGTCCATCGTCCGGCGGCGGACATATATTGCGGGTGGTAGGTGTTTCCAGTCTCGCATAGCACTGCTACTTGAGGTTCCGCTCCGCTTGTCGCCTGGAGATATTAAATAGATTTCTTTTTAGGTTTAGGTATATCTAAACTTTATTAAAACTAGGTAATTTTGCCCTAATTCGAATGTTCCATAACTAGTGTAGCAAGGAAATTAAAGTTCAAGATAATGAAATTCGAGAGGTGAGTAACATTAATGAAAAATATAAATGATTCATGAACCCACACTCATATTTTGTCATCCCAAAAGCAGTTTTAAAAATAGGAATAAGAATTAACATTTATTAATTACTATTTATAGTAATTAGTGAGTAGACTTGCCTGTATTTGAAATTATTTCGTTATAGACATTTATTATTTTAGAGACAATAAATTATAGAGACAGCTCTTTGTAAGACTGGATTTAACGCAGATATAGTTTTACTAATTTTTATGATTTTTTTTACCTTGGGAAGTATATACCAATGTGCAGTTGACAAGATATAAAAATTTCCAGTAACACTTTCAGAAATCACAAAATATTAGAAATAAAATTACAAGACGAAAATAATAACTGCGTAATAAATACACACGGAGCCTTGGATACACCGATTTATGTATAATATTGTAACTATAACTGATATTAAATATAAAGGGAAATAGAAAGTAATTTCAAAGTCTGACAAGCCGTTATTACGAGGGACCCACCATCTGTGTCTAGACAGACCGTCTGGTCAGCAATTTACAGATCCGAAAATTATAGTAAGTGTCTAGGGTAAAGGGTATTGCACCCACTTAAACAAATAACTCGCACCGGGTGGAGAGATTTAGACGATTAATTTGTTTTCTATTAAAATAAATGGTATACATTTATTACAAAGGCATAAATTCTTAAGTATTTCGTTATTAGATTATTATGAAATATTTAAAATGCTGGAATACATATATCATTCTACAAAGTAATAACTCCGTCACAAAACGTATGTTTGAACCTTTAACCCATAGTATTGCAGCAATTTTAATGCTTTATTACTCTCAGTTTTTTACACTACATAATGTACTATCAGTACATCCTTCCTAGTTTCATCAGTAGGATTCAATATTTTCAGTTAAATTAATAATAGTGTTATTTCCATTTAATTTGAAAAGTTAAAGGAGCATATAATAATTCTAATATATACAAAATATATGTTTATTAATTAATTGATTTTCTTTTTGTTGTAGTTAGACGTAGTAGTGGTCAATCAATTCCAGACGGAAGTGCAAAGTAGCATCCACCTTAGTATTCAATGATGGATTTCCGCAAAGTAACGCCTTCTTCAATTAAATATCAATCATATAATAATTCACAGGGACTAATTATTTGCCATCGGTTAGAGATAACATTGGTCTTTAATTTTATATAATTAAATCTCCCCAATTAAATCACCATAGCACAGTCAAGAAATAATTATATTCCCATAATTATGTGCTTTCATGTTAGTGTTTGAAATCAAATTCAATAATGATAAATTACTAACAAGGTTTGTTAATGAACTCTGTACTTAAACAATGATATAAAGTAATATGAATTTAATAGAATTCTTGATAATTTTCTCCGTTAGAAACAAATAGGTTTTAATATTCATCAAACATTTAAAGAATATTTGATTTGCCATAAAACATGATGTAAAATAAGAATCACTCCAATTAAATTCTACTCTTTTAATTCTATTAAATACTAACTGTGAATCACCACATTGCAAGGTATACCAAGTGACTGTTTAGACAGTAGCAATATGTCTGGACGATACTCTGCAATCGATTCTTGTTATAAATCAATTAGAAAAATAGGTACTTAATGTTTGACCTAATTATAAAAAAAAATACAAAAATTATACACAACCATCTACGCCTCTATGTTAAATAAAGCACAGTGTCAATGACCGCCTGGTGATTTCACTTTTACTTAAAAAGGAACGTAGAAATGTCAGGAACAGAACAAAAGGATTTATTACACGTTTTACTATTGAAAATTATTAACTCCAGGTCACCCATTGTAGCTTTTGGTACCAATCATTGCACTTAGGCTTATTATTTTATTTACACGTTTGTAGCTATACTCTTAAAAGGTTTAGAACAAAGTTAAAGTTACATTTTCTTGGTTGTTTACTAATATTTGTTTTGATATTACTATTTTATATCTTAAAGTGACCACGAACTGTCATATCCTAGAATACTGCGACTGTCTAACCTTTTATCTGGTATATATTGAATTAAATCCACAAAGAGTAGCATTACAGTACATATCTACCACATAAATATTAGAATCCATCTTTAACTGAGCAATACTGTCTATAAACTACACTAAGATAACAAATCAACTATTTTAAAGTGTATATTTACAGTGTAAACAAACCCAGCCCTTTACAGACATTCATGTTGGATAGTATTGATTTAGTTGACGGAAGTATGCAAACTGCCACTGCTGCTACTCAAACAAAACTACTCGACGTCCTAAAGCGAGTTTTAGAACTATTAATTAACAGTTAGATGATTAACAGCTTTAACATAGTTAGCATTGCTTTTCCTGAATAATACTGATATAATATGTTATATTGGTGTTTGTAGGCAACTCGACGTTTGACGCTTAAGAATGTGTTGTTTTCTAGTACTGTAGGTGATAGAGCCACGCTGATGCCATAACTAGTTTCATCATGAATGGGTCGGCTCGTCCGGGGTAGTACCACCGTCTCACATAAAACCGACGTATAGTAACAGTGCTTGCATTGTTGCTTTTCATTCGGTCAGTGAGAGCGCCGGAGGCCCACCTTCCTCCCCCTCCCTTTCCCTTCCCCTCTCCTATCAACACAGGTTGGCAATGCACATGCAACTCCTCTGGTATTGCTGGTGTCTATGGACAGTGTTGATCACTTAACATCAGGTGACCCACCTGTTCATTTGCCTCCTATGATATAAAAAAGTGTAGTTGCTATTTACATGGATACTCTGAAATTATACTATCTTGCAGTTACACGGCGGCTAGCTTAAAGTCCCACATGTGTCGTCCCCCTTGTTTCAAGTTTAGTATCTGTTTTGGTTGGAATCCAAAAGGATTTACTAATAGACTGATTGACGCATCTTTTTACCAGAAGAGGAATCAATACTCCAGTCGAAAGCTACGAGCGCCTTTATGGTAAGATCCGGACACATTCCATTCAACAAATACAAATATTTAATTAGAAAATCTCCTACACCAAACTGTGATGTGTGTGGGATAGTAGAAGATGTGCATCATGTACTAACAGAATGTAGTCGGTTTCAAGTGAGTAGACAGTTACTGATGTCGACTTTCAATTTGGATCTACAAAATATAGGAATGTTTCATGGGTTATTATCCAAACCTAATAGTATTGAAGCACTGTACCTATTTAAGATGTTGAGTCGTAATTAATGGCGCTATATTATTTTATATTAGCTGTAATAATGTGTTTATTTAAGATTTTGAGCCTGTAAATCAAGTTAAGGGTACCATGGGGCTGATATAGCCACAAAAGCCCCTAAATAAATATTAATAAAAAAAAAAGCTACGAGAAATCAATGAAACCAGATTAGGCCCCCCTCGGCAGCGGTTCAAGCCTAGGTCCGTTCCCTCGGCGTGGATCCCTTGAGTGTGTTGCTCGCGCGATACTGTGACACAAAATCTTACATCACTGCAACAACATTAATCTTATCACCTTCACACACGTGCACGCATACACGCTTACACATGAAAGTAGAAGGGTTTTATTTTTATTCTTTTTTCCCTTATCGTTATTATTTTTTCCCTTATCGAACTGAAATAGTTCAGAAAATTATCCAATACGAGATATCTATAAGAGTTGTTGAGGTATGTATGCTTGGTACACATATATGTTTCAACAACTCATATACGTATGAATAGTTAGCTTAGGTTAGCTCAGATAGGTCGCGAATTGCACATATCAGGCAACAGCCCAAGCCGAGGTATGCCGTGCACCCTTGAGCTAGTTGTCAAATAAAATCGACTGAGTGTCTTATGCGCTCGCCTTAGTAGTCCGGTAAAGCTGTTAAGACCTTGCTGGGTCAATAGTGTAGGCTGATAGAAAAAAAAACGAGTAAACAATGCGACCGAGCTTTTGGGACCTTTCCTTTTATCGACGATTTGGCTAGAAACGAATACAATACTCATTTTAACTCCTCGATGGAAGTCAAAATTGGTGTTAAAATAATCCTCGCTCTCTTCAAAAGCCCAGTCACTCCAATAACAATCTCATCTTTTCGAGTTACGAATATTTGTAAAATAATTTAGTAATATATAGGTATTCTATTGTAAATGTTATTCATACTCTAACGAAATCACATTTGCATGAAACTAACATTTGAAAATATTATCTTGAACTTTAGAAACAAGGTTAGGAAGTATATAACAGTAGCCGAATAATGATTGTTAGTTCGTCAGTTTGCAGAACAGAGTATTAGTTACCCAGTTTTGTCACGAGACGCTCCAAACTTACCTCGTTAGCGAGCCGACAAGAAGCATCCGCCCAAGTTTAGATGGTATGTCTTGTATTTGTCATGCTAATACTGTTGGACTTTTATGCGGTCCCGGTAATATTGCTACACAGCGTCGGAATACTGAGAATTATTTGTTGGTATTTTAAACTATATACGAGAAAAGTTTTTTTTTTTCGAAATGACTACGCTATTGACCCAGCAAGGTCTTAAGAGCTTCACCGGCCTACTAAGGCGAGCGCTTGGGGCACTCAGCCGATTTTATTTTTGCAACCAGCTCAAGGGTGCACAGCACACCTCGGCTTGGCTGTTGCCTGTTGCATGCAAAATCGCGACCTATCTTAGCTAACCTAGCTAACTATTCATATATGTATGAGTTGTTGAAACGTATATGTGTACCAAGCATACACGCCTCAACAACTCCTTCATATATTTATTATCGGAACGAGAAAAGTAATATAACCCTTTCTTCTGTTAAGTAACTCGTTTGACGCAAACATTATTAGAGTGAGTAGTTTACTGGGACTTAGTAGCACCGAGGAAGGTTTCAGTTACAATCAATGTGTTATCGTTTGTGGTTTCTATAGGTACATCAAGCATAATATTGTGTCACTTTACGAGACTCACCGTCACACAAGGAACAGCTGTCCTTCGGCCTTCGGTGTGTACTGTATAGTTCCGCTAATTATTTTACCCTAAGAAGTATTTTGTGCTTCAGCACTTATGATCGTCATCATAATGATACTCATGAACCAACTGTTCAAACGTAGTCCCGTGAAGCTAGTAAAACCTTGCTAGGTCGATAGCGTAATCAGTTCGAAAAAAAAAAACTGTTTAAACCGCGCCTAGGATATTAACATGCCACTTTCATCAAATCAGAAAATATTCTATTTTGTAAGATATTATAAACATTATTGGAATCAGAATTTTAAAAATTCTATGTAGTATTTATAGTGGTTTGGTAAAAAATTTGAGAATAATTGAATAATCTTAATATCACTAATGAAATACTTATATAATAACAGAAGTGATGGAAGTAACATATAAGTACATGGTACATGGACATACTATTAAGTTTTTTTATATATCATAGGAGGCAAACAGCTGAGTCACTTGATGTTAAGTGATCACCACCGTCCATAGACACTTGCAACATGGGGGTAGTCGCAAGTGCGTTGCCAGCCTGTGTTGGGGAGGGGGGAGGAAGGGAAGAGGAGAGTTGGGCCTCCGGTGCTCTCACTGACCGAACGAAACGCAACAATGCAAGTACTGTTACTTCACGTCGATTTTCTCTGAGAGGATGTTACTGCGAGCCGACCCATTCATGCTGAAGCCAGCAGTAGCTTCAGCGTGGTTCTACCACATATATTAAAGATCTAATGATGTGATACATGAAAGTCTTATTCAAAGTTAAAGTTTCAAAAGGAAATTAAAGAAAAACTCTAACAGCCCATTCTGCGACTCGACTTTCAGCAAATACAATTCTGCCAAAGCAATTTCGCAAGAGCGGGGACTAAGTGCTAACTCTAGTATTGTAAAGTGGAGACTTCAGTGCTATTATACTGGAAATAGCGTCACCGCAGACCCGAGCCCGAGGAATTCGTTTTTAATGAAGCGTTGAAATTATTTTGTTGAGTGAACGTTTGTGGAAATGGTTTCTTAAGTAGAAATTCTTCTGGAATATTCTGTTATAAATTGAATCATTATTACTTCAAAATGCTTGACTTAAGTTATAAATATTTTTGAATAAAAGAAACAGTATACAAACAACTATAGCAGCTTGAGTAGGACTAATATATTCTTACTAATATTATAACAAAGTTAATGCAGACCATGAGTTTTGTTTTGATATTACGCCGTAACCAACCGTCATGAAATTTTGCGTACACGTTGTTCCCTGACAAATACGTTTGTACTCTTGTACAGAAACGGATATAGGGTATATTTCATCTAGAAAACAATTACTTTTCAAGGAATAGATAAATTTACATTACAGCGAGCGAAGCTGCGGAAAAAAAGTAGTCTTTAATGAAATAAATCTTTACACATATGGAGTTTTTTGTATATTAATAATCTCTGTCATGTAATGACTTTTACATTCTATGCATAATCTTGTGTTATCTGATTCTATAGCTTATATTACTGTTGGCTTTTAATTTTTCTCGAACTGACTACGCTATTAACCTAGCAAGGCTTTAACAGCTTCATTGGACTACTAAGGCGAGCGCTTAGGGCACTCAGCCAACTTTTTTTGACAACTAACTCAAGGGTGCACGGCACTCCTCGGCTTGCGCTGTTGCCTGATACGTGCAATTCGCAAGCTATCTTTTTTTTTTTTTTTTCACTTGAGGATATCCCTTATGGATACCCACCCTCCCGGGGGATAGACTGGGTTATGTCCGACTCGCACGGACTAAAACCCCACGGTGTACGTCTTCCACTATAGTTGGGGCGGCACGAGATCTCTATAGACATCATCGTGCCGCCCCAACTGTTGGCCCAGCAGCAGAAGTGCCGCCGCCGGGCCTCGTCTTGTAAGAAGACAGCCGGGTACTCACCGGCCGCCTCCTCCGTCCGCCGGACCCGTGCAATGGGAAGATGGGGCCCCGACCCATCTTCCCTGGTGAGCTGACCCAAACTAACTATTCATACATATATGAGTTGTGGAAACATATATGTGTACCAAGCATAAATACCTCAACAACTCTTGTATATATTTCGTATCAGATAGTTTTCTAAACTATTTCAGCTCCATAAGGGAAAGAAACAGAACTCTTCCACTTTCATGTGTAAGCGTGTATGCGTGCACGTATGTTGGGGTGATATGTGTAATGTTGTTGCAATGATGTAAGATTTTGTGTAACTGTATCGCGCGAGCAGCGCACTCAAGGGTTCCACGTCGAGGGAACGGACCTAGGCTTAAGCCGTTGCCGAAGGGGGCCAAATCTAGTGTGCGGGAGCGAAATTTACCCCCAGACGTTTTACTGAAATTCACTGTTGGCATTTTACGCAATACATTTCAGATATTATGTAGGTAGTAGTAGGTGAAGTGAATGGAAAGTAATACCACAGAGCATGAATTTTGAGATGTCATAAAAACTCTCTGCATTCTAACAATGGAGGCCACCATCTTGTTAGAAGGTTGAAATTATCGACACTTGTAATTTTATTACATACTAGACAATGACAGAAATAATCTGGAAGATTATAGTATATAGTCTATTGTTTTAAATTATAAGATTAGATAGATTTACTTCATAGACACAACATAAGTTAATAAAGCGACATAAAAAATGATTAACACAGAACATTTATGTAGGTCGTTAATATGGCAAGTTCGATAAGTAATATTAACAACCGATCACACAAAGGCTTTTAATATTATGAGATTTGTTGACCGAATGAGGGTGTTCGGACATTTTATTATAATACCTTAGCTATTCATTCTCTAAATACATATAACGTTGTGACCCTAATAAAATCTTAATAAGATACACATAAAGCAGTGGAGAAATAGTAATATTGTATATATTTGTTATTAATAGCTATTAAAATAATTTCGAAATTTTCATATCTATAAAACACATCTCCATATACTTCAGCGAATATATACAATTATAATTTAAAAAATGGATATAAAAATGTAAATTGTACAAAAAAAAAAAAAACAAAACAATATAACACGTTGTATTATTTTAATTTAAATTGCAATAATAGTATCGATTAAAATATATTCGGTATTATTACAAAAAGGTTAAATACGTATTGAATACTTTTTTTTTCGAAATGACTACGCTATTGTCCCAGCATGGTCTTAACAGCTTCACCGAACTATTAAGGCGAGCGCTTAAGGCATTCAGCCGATTTTATTTTGGCAACCAGCTCAAGGGTGCACGGCACACCTCGGCTTGGCTGTTGCCTGTTGCATGCAAAATCGCGACCTATCTTAACTAACCTAGCTAACTATTCATATATGTATGAGTTGTTGAAACGTATATGTGTACCAAGCATACACGCCTCAACAACTCCTCCATATAATTAATATCGGAAAATTGAGAGTTTTTCATTTCGATAAGGGGAAAAAAGTAAGCCCTTCCACTTTCATGTGTAAGTGTGTAGGCGTGCACGTGTGTGGGGGTGATCGTGTTGTGTTGTAGCGGTGATGTATATTTGTGTGTAGGCCTAATCGGTGTTAAATAATTAATTTATAAAGGTTTCGTAATAATGCACCGCGCTCGCCCGAGGCAAGTTGGTGTTATCCTTGTTGGTGTTTTCGCAAGTCTAACCTAACCTAACCAAATCGAGACTAAAGAGCAAGATGGCGAACATTCAGCGAATGCGGTGCATTTAATACGAAACATTTTTAAAGCATGTATTCAATCCTAATCATTACTACCTTATTAAACAAACTTAGAAACTTTTTCTAATGTCTGTAAACTATGTTAGTTTACAGGTTTTTACAGCATTTCTTATCTACTTAGGGTTATCAAACTCAGAGGGACAAAAATAAACGCGTTCAAACAGAAAAGTAAAAAAACAATTTCTTTAGTTTCATAATATTAGCATAGATAGAGAAAAAAAAATGTTTTACACGAAATTATGATAAAATTATTATGTACTAGCCTCTGCCCGCGACATCGTTCGCGTGGAATAGATACACCAACACGCAGCAGTTCTCAAAAGGAAAAAACATCCCGATTTTGAAACATTTTTCATCTGTGCTCCGCTCCTATTAGTCTTAGCGTGATAATAGCCTATAACCATTCTCGATGAATGGTCTATATAACACTGAAAGAATTATTCAAATCGGACCAGTAGTTCCTGAGATTACCCCCTACAATGCCACAACATCACAACGTCACAAACTCACAAACTTTACCTCTTTATAATATTAGTATAGATAAATAATGAAGGAGTTGAAGAGACATATCTTTTTTTTCACGTTAACAACAGTCCGGACTAAATCCAAAATGCTCACGGAATCATGCAAATCTATGCAAATAGAGCCGGGCGTCGGACACTTGTAAAACTGACACTCGAGCTAAAGGATACTAGGGTTGTCGTTTCTAATTAGATAAGTTACTCTGCGGTTGGTTGAATTAATAGTAAATTTGTAGAAGGATCTTTCGTTTTTCCTCAAGGGACTGATAGGGTATTTAAAACAAAATAACAGAAAATTGACCCTAATTAAAACCCCAAATCAGACCGGGTCTGGTAACCAAAAGTAACAAAAATACTACAAGAAACAAGTAATAAATAGTTAGTGGAGCATGTTGACTTAGAGAAAAAGTCATGAAATCTAAAAAAAGACTAATATACGTTTGTTTGTGTACAATTGTGTGTCATTGGTATGCTATATAATAAAAAAACACATAAAAGATGTTCATCTATTTACGTCACTATACTGAGTAGATAGGTAGGTAAAACTTTCTTTAATAGTACCTAGATATTAATACCACTTTGTACACCTAGCCTCTGCCCGCGACTTCATTTGCATGGAATAATTACTTTGGGCTAACGCTAACTTTAACTCGCGACTTCGGTACGTAGAAGGTGAAAATATTTTTATATAATACATACGTTAACCTCGATTTTTAAATATTCTTCATTTGTGCTTCGCTTCTATTGGTTTTAGCATTACATATTGCCTTCCTCGATAAATGAGCTATCTAACGCTGAAAGAATTTTTCAAATCGGACCAGTAGTTTCTGAGATTAGCGCGTTCAAGCAAACAAATTATACAACTTTATAACATTAGTCTATATAAATATAGATATTAAAAAAAAACATTGTTTAGGTGTTTTTCTTGAAAGAGCAATTTATTCAATTTTGATTCTATTTTACTAAACACATCAATTTAAACCACTTTCATTCAACTTAAACATTCAACACTGTTATTGCAAACTAGTTGACCATTATCATAATCTTCAAAATAGAATTTAAAATTAAATGTAGAAATATATACAAGGGTATTCTTAAAACAATTTGTCTTCATAAACAATTCAACGGAACTTGCCAACTGTCTGGCAAAAGTGCCATTTCTCACGGTCTAGTGACGGCCCTAACGAATACTGAATTTCTGAGTCCCGCATTTAAATGCTCCTGGCACTTGGTACTTTTCTTATACGCTCCTTTCGTTCGCGAGAGAAGAAAATAAAACAGAAAAGATAAGAATATTTCAATAAGACAAACTACGGACTGCGAGAAATTCTAAAATTAAATCAGAGATGACTGTTCTATAATTTTCTTTTGACATATTTCATTTGTTATGGTTTCATTTGTTATGTATTGGTTCTGGTAATAAACCAAAACCTTGACAAATTATATAACTAAACCTTCCTCATGAGTCACTTTATTTACTGGTAAAAAAAAATCAAATCAACCCAGTAGTTTCCGATAGATTAGCGCCTTTAACCAAACAAACAAACCCTCCAGCTTTATAATAGTGAGTACAATTGACGTCACCAATTCCTACATTAAATAGATGCGTCATTTTGCTGATCGTTACATATAAAAACCCCGAGCATAGGGGTTCTAACTTCGGACCAAGATTAGCTTTTCTACCTATGGATTTTCAGCAGACATGATAAATGATTAAGGTTGACGTGTAGACTATTTGTCTCTTTCGGGCTGGGGAAAGCGTAAAAGCCCCTATTATTTACATACAACGGTTTAGGGTGTGTTAGTTTGAACGTCCGTTCGATATATATTTTTCTGTATTTCACAATCACGCTTAGTGAAAAACTTTTAAGATGGGTAAAAGTTCTGAGATCTCATTTACAACTGAGAACTAAAAAAGGATCGTTAATATTCTTCTGTATCAGATAAAGAAGCATTAATATACGATCGATTTCTCATGTATAAATATTAAGTAACTTGGCACAAAATCAACAATTAATTTCATCAAATAATAATCAATCCCGAGCGGAAATTGAACTGGCGACTAAGGTTATACTGCTAATTCATATTATAAGTCGCCGGTCTTTGGCCGATGTGTAATAAATATTTGTACGGAATTGATTTCTCTATTTTTATGAACACTTTATGATAATACTTCTACTATCTAACGAATTTACTAGACTGGATAAATAACTTATGAGTCATTATTTATCTACATTTAGCTATATACTTAATCTATATAGGTAGTCTAGTTATAATATGTCTTACTTTTTCCTAAACTGAAGGTTGTAATTCGATAAGAATTAAAATGGATATTTCATGACTAATTATTCAAAGCTTATATACCAATATTTCCCTGTATTAATAGTTTAATTCTGACGAGATAGTCTATTGAATTGATGCATCTTACATAGGCCCTAACCTTCAATAAATAAGATTGCATATTGGTACTCCGGAGAAGCTATAAAGGCCTTGCCTAGTCCATAGCGTAGTCAATTCGAAAAAAAAACCATAGCTTGCGAATTTAAAATATTTTATTTAGTAAGCCTATGAGTTAAATATAGAAACCTAACGCTATGATTAATATTTATAGCTGCAGTAGTCGCAGTTTTTTTAAATAGAGATTGTAAACATAGATTACAAAATGAAAATCAAATACCTTATATTTAATATAAGTCTTGAAAAGATACTTATAAATGCTAAAACTATATCAGGTGGAAAAATATCCCTATTATCTAGAAAAGCCGGTCATAGACTTTATCATATTTATAGTTTTAGTTAGTATTTTTTAAAGTAATTCTTTATAGTCAATTATTATTTTGACATGCAGAGATAATACCAGCTATCACTATTATTTACGTAATAATCTAAACTTTTTTATTTACTTATTGTTATTCTATTCTGCAGACTCTTGGTCCGCACCTTTTTTTTGCTTATATGTAGTATTTTGTATACGTAAAAAATCTTATCAGTGAGCATTTTTTTTAGTAATTTATTAAATATTAATTTATAATCTATAATAAATAATCAAACCTTACAGTAAGCATTGATCGTGAAACCTGCTTTTAGTATCTTTCTATAAGTATCTTCAAATGTAATCAATTTATTGGTAAAACGCTCGCATAACTCACATCGGGTTGGCCATAACTTACTGCAACCCCGAACGAGAGTCATCGATAAATACGTACCGTCATGAGTCAATGTTGGGCGGTTGTCTATTATTTGTAGTTATAGATACATTTATGATATTGATTTGAATACTTAATTATAAAAGTAACTAGCAGATAAATAACTTTAATAAATATCATAAAGCGTGGAATAAAAATCTTCACTTGTACTCCAAAATCATAAGTTGTTTTTATTGCTTTGCACAAAATTAAGTTAATCGTTAAAAATTAACGAAGCACTTTCAACAACACACAAATGTTTCACCTTCACAAGGTTGCGGTAAAAGTATTCTGTAACTAGCGATATACTGAAGAAGCGGGAAGCGAAGACATTAATTAGGATTTAACCTATAATAGTGTTAACTTGAACTGCAATAGAAGTGCAGGTATAGGTAAAATCAATAAGAGATGTTGCGAGAAGGAAACGGCAGAATGGCACGAATGGCAGAAGGTGGGAATTAGGTGTTGGAATGTTATAATAGAAGGCGCTGTTAAATACAATCCAAAATATTAGCGACCAGCGTGAAACCAATAAATCAATCTCTGGTCAAAGCTGTCATACCGGACTGCATAATATCTTTACATTACGCTCGAAGAACCCGATGGCATTAAATTAGTCCGGGAGGCAGGCAAAAAGTTTGTAGTCCGGTGAAGCTGTTAAAACAAGGCTAGGTCAATAGCGTAGTCAGTTCGAGGGAAAAAAAATTAGACCGGGAGACAGGCAAAACGATAATACATAAGTACCATAACTAATCTAATGTTTTGTGCGCTTCTAAAAATAATATCGCTTTTATTACTTACATTTTGGGGTGTAAGGGGTGTCAAATAACATCATAAGACTTGAGACACCCAAGCCAACCTCACCTGCACGTGGTGTACCCTGCTGAATAACGAACGAGGCAATGGCGGAAGCGGGGTGGTAGGGTTTCATAGCCTGACTGGGTCGCAACCACCATGTTTATGGCGAACAAGCCCGTAATAGTGATTCTTTTCTACGGGTCGCATTTTGGGATCAGCCTGTGCAAATCCAGCTTTTTGCAGGCCGACATGATAGTGGCGACCGGCGATGGACAGTGTGGCAATCAGTGGTCGCTATTATTTTTGGATTGCACTGTGCTTACCATCAGGCATGGTGCAGTCATTTTGTAAAAAAAAAGCATAAAAAATACTACATATCAATAGAATGAGAACTGAAACTTTGTATTAGAACAATGATATACAGACATAGGATATAGTAATCGCATGTCTGCTATTGATTTCCCATCAATAGAACGTTGTGTTTGTCACGCGAAACTTTAGAAGCGTGTACCAGAGTTGACGGGAGTTCGCATGCCGTGGGGAGGGTCGGCAAAGTTTTACACTCGAGCTCAAGAGGCGATATATAAGTATATACCTACAAGAAAGACACTACAGACTGTTACAAAAATAAGATTTTGTATACACTTCTAACATAATATAAAAAGGTGTGTATAAGACACTGGAGATAGTTTGTCGTAAAAACAAAAGTTTTTGTATACAATTCTATCGCAATACAGAAACAGATGTGTATAACACACTAGCGGTAGACTTTGTTACAAAAACAAAGGTTTTATATCCACTTTTATCGCAATATACAAATAGGCATGTATAGTTGAATTTATTTACAAAATGGCTTATCTCATCTGTTCCATTATCTTATAACGTTTATTGGGTTCGCTTTGCAATCGTATATTATGTTCTATTTAGATTAGAGACCCGACCGGTAGGTTTAATCTGATTCGAGTAAATTTGTCATATAATAATAATGATGAAAACGATATTTCTTTAAGTATTACCTTTAAGAAGAGATAAAATGAAATCATTATGTGGGTACATCTTAGATTGACGGAAAACTTTACAGTGTACTATATTAAATTATTGAAAGGAATTCCAATTATCTGAACGGTATCTCAAAGGTACTGATGTTTTTAAATATATTATTTGTTATAGGATAGAAATATAATCTGATCTTCCATACATTTAGTAAGAATGTAAATTTTATGTGTCTGTATTATCAGATTTTTGCGCAATAAATTATTGCAAGTGAAAAGAATAAATGATGACTTACATTTCAATCTTTTTTAGAAATATCTATCTGTCTGTATGTTTATTTGTACACGTTTCACTGGTAAAGTACTAGATTCATAATAAAACCTCACCAACAAAATTATAAAAGGTATCGTCAAATTTTAATTTTTGTTTAATTGAAATCGTTTATCTCTATTAAAAGTTATTTTAATTTGAATGACGATACTAAATAGGAAAGAAAATAAGGAAGTAAATGCGTTTCAATCCGATACAAATATCAGGGCATTTTAAAGCGAATTTATTACATTTAAATACATTAAATCTTAAAAAAAACCTTCTAAAATTTTTATTTCTCTACGTTTTTCTCTCTTAGTATTTGTATTTGTTGAAGTCATTGTTTCACGAAAGATATAATTCGAACGACGTCTATTGTGTTTAAAACGCTTAATATTCTCGATCGACCGAGCGAGATGACAACTCGAAGAAACGGTGGAATTGAGCTTTTTTGTTATTTTAATCACGCACCGACGAGGCCGAATCTACCCTTAAATTAATTGGGTTTTATAGGATCTCTGGCAATTTTCGTTATCACTTGTTTTGTAACAGTCAAAATATATTAAATATTTATTTTAATTAGACACACGCTTTTAGAATATTCAATTATGGTAACAAAAATATATATTTTCCTAAACTAACTTGGGTTACTGTTTTCGAAATTACTACACAATTTATACAATAGCAACTAGCTTTCGCTCGCGACTTTATTCGTAAGAAAGTGTTTTTTTTTGTGTTATAGAAGTTATTACCTGAAGCAGAAGAAGGTATTACCTGGAATAATTGTAGGTTGCTTTAATTTTTTAAATTCTTTCTCATTACTACTGAACCCAATAACTGCGTTACTGATATAGAATTACCTCTTTTAAATTTTTCCATTACTATTTAGCCCCTAAGAAACTGACATATTATCTAAAAAATACTGTGAAAAATTCTATATGTATTCGTTAAAGTTTTGTCAAAATTGGTTTAACCGTTTCAGACATGACCCTGAGCTTACAAATAACACATCGATTTTATTTATATGTATATATTTACTGACTGTTTTTTATTTATAAATGTATTTTTTAAAGCTTATCTTCATTGCGGATGCTCTTACACAAAATAGATAGAATAAAATAGATAATTTCAATACATTATGTCACGTTTAAGTTATATTTTTCAGTTTCCAAAGCTTTACTTGATAAGTTATCTCAAAACTCACCATATTTATTATGCATTACAGTATAAAATAATTAAACACGTTCTTATAAATAAAAATATAGTTATTTACTAAGCATTTTGTAGATAAAAAGATACCACTAGATTTTGCATAGCGTTTAGTTGTACATTTAAATCACTCGATAATGAATTCGAAATACAAATAGTCAGTGAAATTTCACAAATTGTGCCGTAATTAATAATGCTTCTTAGTCGGTTGTCAACGGGACGGGTCGAGGTCGAGGGTGGAATGTCGATAATTTAATCGACCACGTGACACACACAAGGCTATTACTTAATAGTATGTTGAATACCGTACCAAGCCATTCTTATGACAGTTATAAGATTTAACAACGTATATTTTAATTGGAATTTTGTTGTTTTGTAGTAACATAGATGAGTACATAGTATTAAAAAATGTGGTTGAAAATGCTGAAACAATTATAGACAAGTGAGTAAAAATTGTGCACTGTATAGACATATAAGCAACACCATTTGTGATCAGCTGAGTATAAAAACAATGTATTTAAATCAAAGTCTCTGGAATTAACTATATAGAGCAAGGCTTTCCAAAGTGGATTCCGCGGAACCTAGGAGTCCTGTAGAATAGTCATCAGAGTTCCCTCAAAATTATTTATTGTTAGTTATTAAATAATACCGTGGTTACAAATTTAAATTAAAAAATTAAAAAAATGTTCTTATATAAATTTCAGTGTTGATTTGTAATCACTTAATATGGGGTGACATAGAATAAAAGGTATTTGGTTGGTGTATCGTTCGTTATATTTATAGTTTAGGAACCCCTGATTTAGAGTATTAAAAGATTAATATCACAGTCATGTACATGACTGTCATCTCTACGAATACTTTTAATTAAGTACAGAAATGAAATGGGTACTAAGTTCTTTCAAGAAATTGTAAGTAATATATTATCTAGTAACTTCTTTATTAAAATACAAATATAATTATTATATAGAACATTGATTTTTTATGTCATAGGAGACAAATGACCTGGTGGGTTACCAGATGTTAAGTGATCACCACCGTCTATAGACACTTGCAACACTAAGCGAATCGCAAGTGCGTTGCCATCCTGTTTTGGGGAGGGAGGAGGGGAAAGAGGAATGGAACAGGAGAGGGAGAAGGTGAGGAGAGGTGGGCCTTCGGCGCTCTCACTGACCGAACGAAACGCAACAATGCAATCACTGTTACTTCACGTGTCGGTTTCCTGTGAGAGGATGACGCTACCCCGGACAAACCAACCCATTCATGCCGAAACTAGTTATAGCTTCAGCGCGGCTCTACCACATAGTTACATTGAGTTTATGTTTTTACACTACTAAGATGTATATGAAATTAATAACGAAATTCATTTTTAAAAACGCTAAGTATATGACAAATATGTTTACAAGTGATTTCTAAGAATATTATCTGTTGTTTAAATAACAACCTTAATCAAGCTCTCGTATCAGAATAAAAGCATCATATTTATTAATTCTAAAATTCTCCTTTTACAATTAAACAACAATAAATCTAACAACATAACTTAAAACAAAAATGAAATTACTCGAGCGTTTGAAAACCAGTCACCGTTACAATTAAAATTTACGGATACATTAAAAATAATATACAACTTTAATATCGATAAACTGTCCGTGACATTTCTATTCTGTGGTCGTATGTTTGTGCGTAATACCGAGCGTATTGATTTTGTCTGCGCGCGCACCGCCACCTACCGGTGGGGAGAACGTGGGGGCAAAAAAGAACAAGGGTGATCCGACTCGAATCGAACCTTTTTATGGAGGTGCTACAATCCCTTAGGTTAACACTCCCGCGTGTCGACTACTGGAGAGTGTGTTGGTAAAATTTTAATTTAAATCGTAACGTTGGCTTTTTAATAATATGTTTATGGATAATGTCATTCATTACTGTTTGGGTTTCTGGGCATATCGGTTTTGTTCTTTCAAATTATGTAATTTAATTCTAATTTCAACCTTTACGACTTAATTGATACATTTATAAAATCAAGTTAATATAATTGTTAGAATATTTGTTTACGACTTTTAGCGAATATTAGACTGAAGTATTCATTTGTATTGTTTTGTAGTTTAGATGTTTTAGTATCTTAGTTCGTATTTACGACTTTGATTTCAATGAATGCATATAATTAACACTATTTTAGTTAAAATATGTTGTACGTGTATATATAGATAAATATATACGTCGGTAAATTATAAATTACGCCTATCACAATATATTATACAACAGAATTCTTCGCCACGTCTGTCTGCCGTTCACTTCGCGATAATCTTAAAACTACTGCGCGGATTTTTATACGTTTTTCACGAATCGATAGAGTATTTCACGAGGAAGGTAGGTATAAACTCTAAATATGTTTTCTAAATTTGTTGGAATATTACGATAAATGTTGGAAGGGTTGGAAAAAGTCAAGCCGTCTGGGAGCTTAAGTCAGAAACGATAAGTTAGTAGTCCGGTGAAGCTGTTAAGACCTTGCTAGGTCAATAGCGTAGTCAGATCGAGAAAAAAAAACAATTGAAATAATAAACAAAGCAGACGAAATCGCGGGAATTAGTTAGCACAAGATAAAACAATACCTACTCCTAATAACCAATTTCACATAAAAACTTGAAAATTAACAATACTACAACTAACAATAAATAATTTGATTTATTTAATTGAGCAATGAAACTCCTATAATAACTGCACTGATTTATTATGCTTCAGATTTTCTAAGTACCGGGCTATTTTAGGTGTACTTAATATTGACTTACGTTACTTACTTGAAAACGTATCCTTTTATCTATGTTCCAATTGATATTGCGTAGCTCCCACGTAATTATGATTTTAATAAAATCCCCAGATCACGGTTCGCTGGAGCTAAAATAAGTTCTTTAGGTCAAAGATCCTGGCGAATGCCCCGAATCTATATTTACAATATTATAAAGAAGTAAGGTTTGTGTTTTGTGACGTTGTAGGGGATGATCTACTGTTCCTATTTGGATAATTCTTTCAGTGTTAGATAACTCATTTATGGAGGAAGACTATAAGCTTTATCATCACGCTAAGACCAATAGAAGCGGAGCACCAATGAACAATATTTCTAAAACGTTTTTTTTTCTTTTGATAGCTTCCGCTGCGTGTTAGCGTTAGCTCAAAGTAACTATTTCTCCCATACGAAGTCGCGGGCAGAAACTAGTGATTAATATATTTTTGTAGAACGATTTCTTCATCAAAATAAATACATAAACATACAATATTCGTATGAGAGAATTCAATTGAATGACTCAAATGTACTTCGTTATAATATAACAGACTAAATAATTACAAAAATATATTTAAATCCAAAGAAAATCAAATACATTTTAAACCAATATTGTAGTGGGTGCATAAATTATATATTGCTGTAACAATAAAATGTCATGCTGGCACGAAAGCATTGACCACCGCGCCGCGCCGCGCCGCTAGCCAATCAAAATCTAGACTTTACGTGTGAAAGCTAAATTTATAACCTAAAAGATACATCGATTGTATTGTACGTTCGGATACATTGCTGGAACGATGTATTTTATCTGTATAATTTAAGTTATGAAATTTGTCATCTACGGAATGGTATTGTGTCAATTCGGTATAATTAATGGTTTTGATATAAAATACCTTACCAAAGAACTAAAACCGGTAAAAAGGTATTATAATTTTAAAATAATTATACAGACAATAAACTTACATGGTTCTCGACTTCGTTGCGTATTGAATATATGCACTTTTTTGATGTGAAGCGTCTATAGGCGGAGTGTAAACCTGATTGTTGGCGTGGCGACGCAAAACACGAACATTGCACTACTAACGAAATATTCAAAAACATTTGCAACCTTATATTGAAGGCCACTTATTCTACTAGTGTTACACGGAACGCTCCGACGACCTAGAGCCCTTTGATAAATGTCGACAAACACACCGCGCCAACGCCTTGTTGATTTTTTTTATATTTTGTGTTTAATAAAGATGAATGAATGAAATGAATGTAATAAAATAAATAAACAGTGATTATTTTATGGAAAATTTTAATTTTTTTTAGCTTTTATGCATATAACTTATACAAAACAATTTTGATGTTTCACATCTGCCAGGCGTCCCGTGACGGCTCAATTTATTTTTCAATGTCAAAAAAATCATGGAATCAAAAATATAACCTACAAGCATATATGAATCCCATATCGAATAGTAATAGTACTATCCCGATACGTTCAGTAATTCTACGTTGATTAAGCCTCAAATGACTGTATTTTCATCATTACATAGTATAAAACAAGTCCCCTATCGCGTCTGTCTGTCTGTTCGCGATAAACTCAAAAACTACTCAGCGGATTTTCATGCGGTTTTCACCAGTGGATAAAGTTATTCATAAGGAAGACTTTGATATATAATTTATCACGGATTTTTTATAATTACCCCGAGCCAACGTCTGCCGGACCTGCTAGATATATTATATAGATTTTAATGATCATATGTCGTGTTAATTCTGACATCTCTGCTCTGTAATGAGTCTTCAATTTATTTGCTTAATTTTCTATACAGCTATATATATTGTTCTCGATATTATATATATTATTTGTTATATTCTTGTATCATTAGTTGTTAATCGTATACTATTAGCTTTATATTGTTGCTAGAGATAAATAAACGATTTTGCTTGAATGTAGTCCGGTGAAGCTGTTAAGACCTTGACGGGTCAATAGCGTAGACATTTCGAAAAAAAATTTTGCTTGTAAAAGGTATGTAAATTGACTTACCACTGTTCTAACTACAGTGCTAAAGACTTGATATTTGTAATTTAATTAAAAAAAAGACTAGCATTATTTAAATAATATATAATCTATTCTATAACATATGTGGCATTAATAATGGTAATAAAATAACTAAAGGAAAATAGCAAAGAAATACATATTTTGTAAAGTGGTAGAGCCCCGGTGATGCTATAACTGGTTTCAACATGAATGGGTCAGCTCGTACGGGGTAGTACCGCCTGACCTACAGAAAACCGACGTGTAGTAACAGTGCTTTCATTGTTGCGTTTCGTTCGGTCACTGAGTGCGCCCGAGGACCACCTCTCCTCACCTTCTCCATCTCCTCTTCCCTTCTCTCCCCCCATCCACCAATACAGGCTGGCAACGCACTTGCGACTCCTCTGGTGTTGCTGGTGTCTATGGACGGTGGTGATCACTTAACATCGGGTGACCCATCTATTCGTTTGCCTCCTATGACATAAAAAATGCGATTACAAGAGTAACTTATTGTTTAATTTAATCTGAGTGACAAATTGGACTTTGGTATTCATACATTATGTATGTAATACATTTCTCATATAAAGTTCAAAACATATAGACGTAATATTACATTAGATAATAAAGCTTCGGTATGTCTTATATAAGTGGAATATGGATTTCACGGCTAGATAAATTTGATCCTTTTATATACATGAGTTTGAAATGAGTGCCTAGTGAATATAATAAAAGATGTTCTTAGTAAAAGTCGTCGAAATAAAGGTTGCCAAGTATATTAAATGTATTGAAAATATACGGAGCGTGATTTCATATAATTTTTTTCTAATAAAATGTAATATTTCTTTCCATATTCAAACCTATTGCTACATCGATACTAATATTATAAAGAGGTAAAGTTGGTGAGTTTGTGACGTTGTAGAGGGTAATCTCAGGAACTGCTGATCCGATTTGAAAAATTCTTTCAATGTTATATAGCTCATTTATCCAGAATGGTTATAGGTTTATATATCATCACGAAAAGACCAATAGGAGCGGAGCACTAATAAAGAATGTTTAAACATTGGGGTTTTTTTCCTCTTGAGAGATTCCGCTGCGTATTCGCGTTAGCCAAATGTAACTATTCAACGCAAACGAAGTCGCCGGCTGAGGCTAGTCGGTATAATAGAATGTACAAGTATTTTGGCTTCAATAGGTGATTCTCTACGTTTTGGAAACGGGAATATATTTGCAATGTTAATTTTTAGTCGTGCAGATAAACACTGGAAAGAAAAGTGGGTAACTTTAAACATTTAGATCACTATATATTTAAAAAAAAGTCTTCTGCAACGTCTGTTTGTCTGTTCGCGATAATCTTGTTGTAATCTTGTAGGTGGTCGAGCCACGCTGAAGCTATTACTGGCTTCAGTACGAATGGGTCGGCTCGCTCGGGGTAGTACCACCCTCTCACAGAAATCCGACGTGAAGTGACAATGCTTGCATTGTTGCATTTCGTTCGGTCAGTGAGAATGCCGAAGGTCTACCTCTCCTCACCTTCCCCATCTTCTCTTCCCTTCCCGCTCTTATTCCCCCTAAACAGGCTGGCAACGCACTTTCAACTCCACTAGTATTGCAAGTGTCTATGGACGGTGGTGATCACTTAACATCAGGTGACCCACCTGTTCGTTTGCCCCTTATGATGTATAAAAGAAAAAGGTTAACTCAAAAACACCTAAACGGATTTTCATACGGTTTTCACCAGTAGATAAAGTAATTCACGAGGAAGGCTTAGATATATAATTTGTCTTTTTTTATTATCAAGGCGGGATAACGTCCGCCGGGCCCGCTAATACATACACACAATATACCTACATATTTAATTACATCTCAATGTTGATAATTACCAATATCAATACACAGAATTAAACAGTCATTAAACTAAATAATCACAGTTCACATAAATCCCGAAACCAATTTCGTTAAACCGACATAGTCAGACACGAGTTAAATGAGTCCCAGTGAGTAAATGCTGAAATGATTTCATCTCTAAACAATTAATGATTTCAAATAGAATTTATGCTACACACATTTGATTTAATGTACCATGTTCCTCTAGAAAACTTGTGGCGTATACCGATATGATGCTAGTGCGATTTTTTTTAGAATAAAAATCACCAGACATTCGTTGTTTTACATTTATTCTCATACATTAAAACAGTTTTATTCAATTTACTATCCTTTACATAGTTTAAAATAAAGTAAATTAAAAAAAAATTAACCGACTTCAATATAAATCAAACACCCGTAAGGCACTAAAAAGTGGAAAATAAATAGTTTATCAAATTAATTATCAAAATCGGTTCAAACAGTCCAAAGTTATGAGGTAACAAACATTAAAAAAAAATACAGACAAATTGAGAACCTCCTCCTTTTTTTGAAGTCGGTTTCTTTATTTGTTCCCTTAAACGTAAAGAACAAGCACACGAATCAATTTATTTTTTGTAAAATCAAAATATTGCAATACAGTATGTTTGTAATGAACAGTATAATACATACATACTATGAAAATCTGGCATGCAGACTACTTTTACACTGTACACCAGCATCAAAGAAGGCATTTTTGGAATTTAACCTCTGAAATGCTGCAAAAGAGGATGAAAATCCGTAATGTCTAAACATAAATCTATGGCGATTGGCATGTAACTACTCAAAAAGTGATAAAAAATGTGTCTCATAGTTTTTTAAAATGCATAAATATCTTATATAGTCGCTTATAAAGACATAAATACAGACGGAGTCGTGGCCGGTTACTAGTTAATATTATAAACAAGAAATTGTGCAAGGACGAATGGTTTTATTTCTCTTTCATATAAAAAAACTATTAACCGAATAAAAAATGGTAGTAATATAATATAAACACAATAAAATAGATAATGTTTAAATTGACCAGATTATAACGAGAACTGTCTATAGTAAGTTGAAATAAATTCTGCCATTTGACAACTCCAGTGTACTGCCCGATAACTTTAAGAAATACAATAGTCTATAATATTCTTTTCTAGATGTACAGACGCAGACGAAGTCACAAGTGGCTACTAGTTTTTTCATGAATATATTTCTTTCAGTGAATATATAGAATAACTATGAGAAAAGAACCCAAAAAATGCCAGTAGGGAATTTACTTAACGAGGAATGGAAATTACACAGGCCTGTCTATTAAAACAGTAATTTTTTCCGTTCAGTAAAATGAGGAGGAAAATGTAATTACCTATCAAATATATATGGATATAAAACGGTTCCGGGCCAGTACTCGATGGCAGGAAATTGGCAATTTCGCCCGGCAGTACCTACGAACGGACCGTCGCGACTCTCCGCCGATGTGACGGTCGATGGGAAATTATTTTATTCCTTTATACTGCAAAAAATAACTTAAACGAGGACATGTTACTCTAAGGTCAAATTTGTGAGTTTGTGACGCGGTGAGTTTGTGAGGTTGTAGGCTGTAACCTCAGAAACTACTGGTCCGATTTGAAAAATCCTTTCAGTGTTATGTAGCTCTTTTATCGAGGAAGATTATAGACTATATAACATCAAGCTGAGACCAATAGGAGCGGAGCACCAATAAAAAAAAATCAGAATCGGGTTTTTTTTCTCTTTTGATCTTCCGCTGCGTGTTAACGTTAGCCCTAAGTAACTATTACCACGAGTTTTTGGCGGGATTTCAGTCTGTCATTTAGTGGATTTAATAATTTTATTCATAATCTTGTGTTTCTTGACTCTATATTGTGTAAAGTTGGTGGTGTTTTACGTAATATGGTTAGTTTATTGTGCATAAGTGAAGTGAATGGAAAATAATACCACGGAGCATGAAATTCTGAGGTGCCACAAAAACTCCCTGGAGGGTTCTAACAAGAGATCCACCATCTTGTTAGAATATTGATTGACACGACGCTTGATATTGTAATGATCGTACGACGCTTGTAATATTATTGATTACTCGACAATGGCAGTAATAATCTAAAAGATTGATTGCCAAAAATAAAGTTAAAAAAAAAAAAAACTATTACTACGTGGATAAAGTCGCGGGCAGGGCATGCTGAAACCAATAATAACTTTAGCGTAGCTCTACCACCTACAGTAAATATGTGGTTCCAAAGAACAAAAATCTTTCATCAGAACAAAGTCACGGACACTAACTAGTTAATATAGTTAATAATAATGAATCATATTAATAATCAAATTAGTATATCTTTGTTTATAAATGTTTTATATTGTCATACATATGCGTATACAATTTATATGTTTAGTACAATATTAGAAAGCTCCAGATATGTAAATATAATATAACCTCGGTTTCGAAACAAGTACCCAGTACGTGACACGAAAACCGATTTAGTGCGGCAATAATATTCGAAGTGTGGGCGTGATCTGAGAACTAACATCAGATTTATTACAAATTTCAAATTTTACAACTTGGAATAATTGTAATACGTTATACGTACTCATAATTCGAATTTATCGTTATTACAAAAACTAATAACGTACTATGTATTATTCCTACGCAATGAATAACAAATTATTTAAAATTTAATTATTCGGCTATTTATTATACGTTATTACTATTGACAGTGACAATGAACGGGCGTTGTTATCGCAACGTGCAAACAGGGGTTTTAGGGGTGTCAAATAAAATGGGGGTGTAAGGGGTGTCAAATAAAATCATAAGACTTGAGACACCCAAGCCAACCTCACCTGCATGTGGTGCACCCTGCTGAGTAACGAACGAGGCAATGGCGAAAGCAGGGTGGTAAGGTTATACTACCTGACTGGGTCGCAACCACCATGTATATGGCGAAAAAGCCCGTAATAGTGATTCGCTTCTTACGGGTCGCGTTTCGGGATCAGCCTGTGCATATCCAACATTTTGCAGGCCGGCATGATAGTGGCGATCGGCGATGGATAGTGTGTCAATCGGTGGTCGCTATTATTTTTGGATTTTACTGTGCTTACCATCAGGCATAGTGCAGTCACTTTGCCGTGCTACAATAAAAAAAAAACAATGCTTATGCAACAATTAATAGATGAAAGAGAAAGAATTAAAGACGAAAATTCTGAAATTAATTTATCGTTACTAGTTACAACTTACATAAGAGCAAATTAAACGACAGCAGAATAATTAACAACAATTAATCATAACAACTGTTATAAATTAATGAACAGCCAAATTAGTTATTGACATTTTATTACGGATATGGTTTGTCGATAATACTTTTTATAATGGAAATGTTCAGGAAATAATTGATCAAATAAGAGCGTCAGTACATAGTTTACTCTTGCATGATTGTTTGCTTAACTGTAACACTTGTTTACACATTTAAGAAAAGAAAAGCCTGAATTAACTGTACCTACCTATTTAATAAAATCCCTAAGGTCCAATGACGACTAACCCACCAAACATAACATATTGGAAATATATTTTGACATATTTTTTTTATACAACCCAGAAAAAAAAGGTATTGCAAAATTATTCCTACAAGGTCTTTGACTACGGAGTTAAAATTAATTAAAGGATGACTCGGAGGTAGTCGTTCGGATACCCCACTGTTTATCGTAGGTCCGAAACTCTACAAGGAACTTGAGCTTGCGGTTAAGGCAAACTTGAAAAATGAGTATATGAAAATGAATTTTCTAATGTCCGCCTAACTATGACTTTCATTTCTGTCAACAATTATCAGTAATTTAGAGCAGCTGAGTTAGAAAGAAAAGTATCCAGGTTGTGCATGTTATTACCCTACTTTATTAGTTGACACCAGGTAAGTTAGTATAGAGGTGTTAAAATTTATATAAGTATAAATTATAAATTTTTACGTTTATTATTATACGACTAACCTACAATTTGACCAGTTGATTTCAAAGGCATGCAACGTCAGTCATGTTAAAAATATCGAAGAAGGTAATTGAAACATAAGAGTAAAATGACGGATAATAACTTTGTCAAAACGTCTTTTTTATTTACATGTCTGTATATAATGTGTAAAATTCAAGCAGTAGTGTGAGTAAGTGAGTAACTTAATCTAATATGCTTGTCATGCACTTTAATAAAAAAATAGCTTTCTGTTCTTCTCTACCGTATAAACTTTAACTATGCCAAATTTCATGTTCATCCGTTCGCGCAGTTCGCTTAAAAAGGGGTACAAAGTTTTGGCTTCACGTATTAATTTAATATTATTATAATTTATAGCTAGAAACGTGTCAAGAAAACTTTAGTCGGATAGAAATAGTACGGAGCTCAGACAGTCAAAAGCGGTGGCATCGAATATGTATGACGGCACAGGATAGTGTCGTGCCTCTTTACGTGACGGTATACATGTCGATTTTACTGCCAAGATAAGCCAACAAATGTTTCACACCATCAAAACTCAAATAGCAATACTTGAAGTAAAAAATTATACGCGACGCCGACAAAAGCGATTTCAAGCCTCATTCATCTCCCTAAGGTGCTTAACTGCTAACGATAACAATGAATTCTTAACTTTTTCTCAAAGTGACAAATTAAAACGTTCGTATCTGACTATTACAGACTTTTAGCACACATTACACGGAGATAGTACGTGCAAAAGTAAGATAAGTACTCGTATTCGCAAGAGAGCCAATTAAAGGAATGACCGTCTCCTTGCTCTTCAGTTATCTATGTGTCTAAAATACCAAGGTAATTGTTGATATTTTTCTTTATGGTAGCTCAATTTTGCAATCGGCTTTGTTCACCTGAACTATTAAGCAATTTTATTCTACAGTATTTTAGACATAATCAGTGTTATTACAAAACGGTTAAATACGTATTGAATACTTGCGTTAAAGGTTACGTTTTAAATGAACCGTGATCGCAGAATGTTCGCCATCTTGCTCTTTTGTCTCGCTTTGGTTAGGTTAGGCTAGACTTGTGAAAAAAGGATAACGCGGACTTGCCTCCTGTAAACCTTTTTTTAAAGCAAGTATGTAATACGTATTAATCTTTTTGGAAATAACACCGTACATATTTGTTCTTTAATAAGAATTCTTATAGGAGGGTTTTGAAATTCTGATCAGTAACCTTTTTATACGTCGAAAAGTGGTGAGGTTATACACCGTGTCGGGTAGAGTATCGAAGACACCGGTTCTTGTTTGGTTATCAAAGTTAAGCAGCTAAGCAACGTCGCGCGCGATTAGTAGTTGGATGGGTAACCCGCCAGGAAACACCGTATGATGTTGACTCTTTGTTATATTTTTTAAATTAAAACGTCTCGCAGTAAAACAAAACTTTAAAAACGACACAATCTGTTTTTTATATCTAAATATTTTTTCAGGGGCTTTATGTAGGTACACAATATTTACAAGGTAAATAGTTGGGCATAAATTGAATGCCACAAAAACGAATATTTATATGTATATATAATTCTTCTGTTCGTGTGTACGTGACTGTACTCCTTTCAAACGGCTGGACTGATTTTCACAAAATCTTTTGTATATGTTCAGGTGGATGCATTAATAGTTTAGAATCACAATTGGCCTGGTTGATTGCGCTGCGGTTGACTTTTAGGATTGTTTATGTTATCAAGACGGGACAACATCCGCCGGGCCCACTATAGTATACAATTAGTAAAATGATTCTAACGTAATTATATAATTCGATCAAGAGTTATGTTTTGGAAGCCACGTTAACCGTTGTTAGTTTGCTTTGTAACCTTAAAGCAGTTACTGAAAATTAAAAAGTTAAATTTGTAATATTGTTATTTTATAATGATATATATTGGAAATATTACCTATTATATTATATTGATCAACATTTCTTAGTTTACACGAAGTATCGCAACTTACTATATAATCTATATCTATATCTATATCTATATCTATATCTATATCTATATCTA